>KQ479183.1:11323-59678 GCA_000331835.2 Trichoderma hamatum GD12 | reverse complement strand
AAAAAAAAAAAAGGGAAATGAGACGGAAAAAAAAAAAAAAAAAAAAAAAACAAGAAGAAGGAGAAAAAAAAAAATTGACTCGTGTTGTGCAACCAACAGAATGGGGGGATGGTGGAGGGGGTGCGTGCGTGGTGTGGTGCTTTGAGTTTGATAGTACATGCCTAATTGTGATAGTAGGTCATATAAAACCCTGAATTGCGGCCAACCAGGGAAGGCTGTATTTTGGAGAGATGCAGAGTACAGAGTGCATTGCCACTTGCACCGCTTTGAAAATCTTTACTTTGCCCATCTTGCCACGTAGTGATGGCAGCAACAGCAACAGCAGCAGCAAAAGCAAAAGCAACAGCAATAGAAGCGGTACCTAGTAGCGGTAGTGCTTTGAACAATAATAGCAAAAATGGCAAAAACGTCAAAAACGTCAATATGGCAATAATCGCAGGAATAGCAGTAGGTAACAGCAGTACAGTCGGGGTAGTTCTACTTGCAGGCCAACCTCCCTCGATTATCGTCCCTCGTCGCCTACCCTAGAGTACATATCCAACGTCTCAACTCGGATAACCATGTAAGGGTTCAGAACCAACACCTCTCACTCGAATGTCACTACAGTTGTCCAGTGTCAAATAAATACGTGCTGTAGTCTGTAAATGAAAATGAAAATGTACACATAGACTCTCTCGCCAATCTAAACTCAACGAGATACACGAGCACAACCCTCAGCGAATACCCGCCTGTATCCTCCTTTCCAACCCCCCCTGGCCTCTTCTCCAGGATTCTAAACGAAAGGGGGTGGTGACACAGAAGACAAGCACAAGCACAAGGCCATGTTAAAAAATGAAAATATCATCGCAACACAGCATCTCCAAGGCAGGGCCCGGGGGGGCGACAATCTCACGGATTTCTGCAAGGGCCACATGGCGAAGGGGGGGGGGAAAGGCTTCCGGAGATGGGAAGATGGTTGTGTGGTAGGTAGGGATTACAAGATGCTACTATATAAGATAATACTACCCACAAGCAGTAGCATGTCCGTAACAGCCTGCAAAACAAGGCGGTATGTCGTTATATGTCCGTTAACTACTCCCCATAGCTGCCAAGCAGTATTCGCGAGCACCGAAAGCGTGAGTACGAGTACATCCGGGTTTCTTGAGAATAGGCCGAGCTTGTTGATCCTTGCTGCTCCTCCCATGTTTCGCCGACCGGCCTCTACTTACAGGTACGTGTTAAGTATGCACGGAGGGTATGGAATAGGAATGTGTGAATAGGCAGACATTCGGCGACGGCGATGGCTTAACGAGATGCAGTATAGACATTGATCAATGGGTAAGCTGTCAACTGCCACGACGCTTTGGAGACGGGGTTTCGGAATGATACGGGATAGATGCCAAGTAGTGTACATTCAAGGGCAAATAAGAAACACTCCTAGCATTTGTAGTAGGTACTGAGAGTAAGAGGTCTGCCACCAAACAGATATGGACAGATGGTTCAAGAGAGCAACAGTCCGGAATGAACTCTCAGTTTTCTCAAAACAAGGTCACGACGGATTCAAATATGGGAACTGAGATGCAAAGAGAAATCCAACCCGAGCTTTTATTCCTATATGTGCCTATATAAAATATAAAAACAGAAATGTCCATCCAGACGTTTTGATAAAAATAAGGTATAAAAAAGGAGATATAGAAAAGAGAAATAGAAAAGAGATCAAAAAAGAGATCAAAAATAGAAGAAGAAAATAGATGTCGCTTTGCCATCATTCATTCATTGACACGTACCCCTCTACAAAGTCGCCAGTGTACATTCATCAAAAACCCATTCAACTTCGCCAGCATGTAAAAAGGGAGAGGCAATGGTATAATAGACCTAAAAAAGAAAAAAGAAAAAAGGAATAAAAAAGGCCCATAAGAAAACATCAAGTCTCTCAGCCAAGAAAAGTGAGAGGAAGAGAAGAGAGATCAAGAAGAAGCTCAAAGAGAAACACCCCCCACAAGGCCATGGCCCATCATACACGCATACACACCCAGTTGAAATGAATTGGTAAAGAGAAGAAATGGGTAGAGAGAAGAAAGAAAGAAAAAGCAAAGAGTAAAAACGCGCAGGCTCTGAATGCTTTCATAGGGCATCATCGAACCATCTCTACACCTCTCGGTGAGATCTGTGGTGATGATGGTGCTCTACGTCTCGTGTCCTGGAGTCGTATTCTTCTTCATCATCGCGCCTGTGTCGACGCCGTCTCTCCCGGTCACGGTCGTGGTCATGATCACGCTCACGAGGCTCTGCGCCATCCGCTTCATCTCGATGACGGCGGTGGCGATGACTTCCTCGTCGCCCCCTATCGTCTTCATACTCACGCTCATAATCGCGGTCATATTCTCGACCATAGTCTCTATCATATTCTTTTTCATCATACTCACGATCGTACTCTCGACCATGGTTGTCTCGATCGCGATCGCTTCGATCACGGTCGCTGTCTTCATATTCGCCGGTATAATCCTTGTTTCGTCGCCGCTCTGTTTTGTGTGTTAGTCAATAGTAAAGCGTATGAGGGGCGGCCATGATGGTGCCATTGGATTAGTCTCATACCTCTCAGGACTTGCGTGGCATTAGCATAAGTCTGAATCTCCTCCTTGCTCAAGACTCGAAGCACAATAACAAAATCATCGCGGATTTCAAATCTCTCCTTGCCAATTTCCAGAGCCTCTGGGTTGACAATTTTGCGGTTGATCTTGGTCCATCGAGCACCCGAAGGGACCTCTTTCAGCTTTTTATCCTCCTTGTGCGGTGCCACGCCCTCACGAATAGGATTGGGCTCCTCTGGGAACTTGGCGCTTGGCTGCTTCAGGATGCCCTTGAGAGGCTTATCCTCTTTCTTCTCATGTGGCGGCGATACAACGCGGACCTGCTTTTCCTCTGGGGGGCGGACAATAACAAGGTCCCGGCCGCGATTTTCTTCCGCAGAAGGCGACTCGGAGCGGCGATCATCCTTTGCAGGAGGAGATGACCGGCCTTTGCCGTTGGTTTCAGCCTTCTCCTTCTCACCATCAGATACCTTCACAGCAGCAAGCTGCTCCCGGATTTGGCGCAAATCTCCAGTGTCATTGGGATTGAAGCTGTGAGAGGGACGATGCCTGCGAGCTGACTTCTTCTTTCCTTCATCAGAATCCGAAGACACAATCACTGCCGAATCGCCATTAGGCTTGGCTTCAGCGTCTCGCCTGCTTCGATCTTTAGTCTCTGCATCGGCCTTTGCGTCAGCCTTTGCGACTGGACGGTCTTTGTCTTCATCGCGCTTTTTCTCTCGTTCTCGTTCTCGCTCTCGTTCTCGCTCCCTTTCCCGATCCCGGTCTCTCTCTCTTTCTCTGTCTCTCTCCCTCTCCCTCTCCCGTTCACGGTCCCGTTCACGGTCGCGCTCCTCAGCCTCATCAGAGCCTCGGCGTCTCCGCGACTCACTTGGTTCGGGCTTCTCCTCCTTCTTACTGCTTGACGAAATGCCGCCAGCGACGGCAGCAGTAGCTGCAGCTCCTGCTCCAAGACCAGACGCAACCTTGTCTCGGACTCGAGATCGGTCACCGTCTTCTGGGTCCCCGTCTCTTCGTCCATCTAGTCTCTCACGGAGGTTGTCTTTGTAGCTTCGGTAATAGTCTTCTCTCTCCCGGTCAGATACTCGCTCTTCATCAGAGTGAGACCTCTGTCCTTCTTTCGGACCTTCTATCCTCTTCCTGGAGTGATCTCTTCTAGCCGAGTCATCCCTTGCTTGGTCGTCTCTTGGATCCCAGTAGCGGCCGTGGTGGTCTTTAAGATCGTCTGTTTGAGCTGTCCGGAGACCAAAGCCTCGAGTGGTAACACTGTTATCGTAGAACCGCTGAGGGTCATAATCCTCATCCTCATAACCTCTATAATAATCTTCAGGATGGGCAGAACGGGATCCTGACTCTTGGACGAGTGAAACAGGTCGCGGGCGTCCGACGGCACGCCGATCAGAGGACCCCCCAGCCAGATCCAGCCCAGATGAGCTGGAGTTGGGAGGAGCTGGGGCAAGTGGCGGAATATCATATGCTCGGCTGATCTTGTCAAACCCACGAACTGAAGGTGGAGGACCACCTCGGTTGTCATATGGCCGGCTTGTGCGACTTGGGTCCATTGTTGTGTTGACGTTGAAACTTCGCTGATCTGCGTTATAGTTGATGTTGGGCCGAGAATATCCCCTGTCAAAGCTTTCATGCCTGCGGGAACGGCTGGGAGGAGGGGCGACGCCGTGGTCTAAATCATATCGAACCAGCTCGCCAGCATTTGTATACTCATATCCCTCATCCCCGTAGTCAATAGCGGCATTGCTGTGCCGAGAGTTGCTTGGATACACAACATGTGGTCGGGAGTTGCGGTAGGCATCAGCATCACGGCTAGCCAACACAATCTCGCCTTGCTCTCGAGAACGACCAAAATCGTCACTGTTTGTGGACGCATGGTATGGGCGGGCGGTGCTCCTGGATCTTATGGAAGATGCTGGTTGCGAGTAGAGTCTCCCCTCGCTTGCTCGGTACGCATCTCGGACGGGGCTTCCTGCGTGAACAAGAGCGTCGGCAGTGTGAGCAGAGGAAGTGTGCGGACGGTGATCTTGCATTGTCGTGACGATGATGGGTGGTCTAGCAGAATTATCGACGGTATTCGAGCGCCGGGTGCGGCTTGGTTCACGGGGGACCGGTCTGGGTGCGCGCGGCTCTGGGTTGACCGTGGAAAATGATCGCGGAGGCGGCACGACAGCATTACTTGCAGGAGCTGCAGATGCTGTGTAGCCTCTGGGGGTGGCGGCGGCGGCAGCAAATCTCGTAGGCGAAGCGACGTAATCTGCGTCGTTGGCATATAAGGCTCCATATCCACCCACGCCAGAGGGAAGAGAGATCCGCGCCGGGTTGCTGAACGTGGCGGGCCGGCCAGTCGCAGGATAACGATATCTGTCAGTCATGGTGCCAGCACTGGAGGAGACTGAGAGACAAGGCGTCGTCGTCCAAGGCCAGATAGAGAGATATCCAGAGACGTAGAAAAGCACAAGCCTTGGCCTGAGCAGTAGGGAAAAAGGGCAGTAAAATGCACGTTGTTTGGGCTGCGTCACAGGAGGCCAAAGACTTTTTTTGCAGTCAGCCGAGCAATGGACAGACCGGGCTTGCAGGAGAATGAGGGGTCGTCGTCGAAGTCGTCAGATAATAATTATGGTGGGAGAAATATATATAAGATAATATGATCGCGGGGTTCCTAGTCAGCCTAATAATGAGCTTCTCGGCCGCTCTTTGACAGACTGTCCCATCAGCCGGGGTTCAAGGCCACATATATGAGAAGTACGTATACCGGGAGCAGGGACGAGAGAGAGGAAAAAAAAAAAAAAAAAAAAAAAAAAAAAAAAAAAAAAAAAAAAAATTTACCTGGTGTGCAAAGACCCGAACCATGCAGCGCAGGGTCTAGAAAAAGAAGGGTTTGCTTCGAGGAAAAAGACTTGGTTGGACGCATGGGAGAGGGGACCGACGGTTAATGTGCGCGATGCAGGTTAAAAACGGTCTGGGGTCATGACGACTTTGGTGAAGCAGCCAGGGGTACGATGTTCAATGACCAGTTAGTGGACAGAGCCCCCGTAGAGTTGCCGCTAGGAGCTTCCAGCAGCCACTGGGGAGAGCTGCAGAGCTGTAAGATAGCGGGCTGTCGACGCCAAATCCTCGTGTAAATCACTGTGATGTTCCTATTCTTAGCGGCGTAGGGCTCTAGTGGCGGTCCGGTAGTTGCCCGCCAGCGCCCGTCGCGGTGGCTTCAGCTGATGCGAGCTGATATGCTGGAGCTTCCCGCAGCCGTCTGGTTCCTTGTGGCATCAAAGTTGCGTTCCCGCGACAGCCACGGCGCGCTGGCGGATTTTGGCTCTGGTGACGAGTCGATGATGGGCTACCGACTCGTCTGAGCTACTGAAACTTAGGCCCCGGACGTTCGGATCGTTGTCTCGACTCAACTGCTGTTCACAAAGTGGAAACCAACGGACCCAGTTCTGAGTCCCCTTGGGCATGAATTTTCCGTCTATTTTCTTTCCCAACTAGAAGAATTCTGCGGTGCTTCGTAATCCTCCTGCTGCTCTAGGGAATTGGGCGTTCTGGGCATCCATCGAATCCTTGGGCGCAGAATTAAGCTGGCACGCCGCAATAGCCTCGCTTGGAATCTTGGGAAAAATACGACAATGACGTCGCGATTCGTTATCGCCACCACGCCAGTGTCAGGACTAGCAGCCGGCCACACGCCTCTGGCTGCCTTTTTTTTCTTTTTTTTTTTCTTTCTCATTCTCGAGATCCGCTTGGTGCCTTACCGAGGGGCCTGCGCACGGCTCTTCTAATCTCGTTGAGCAAAGTTCGAGTTGAGTGTGGTTGAGTCTCCGGTTTTTCTGTTGGATGGAGTTACACGCTTATTGGGCACGTTCCTGTCAATGCTCGCTTGGCAGTTAGCCAGGAACAGCTGGATACACTAATACTGCTGCTATCTATCTATCTAGCATCTGACTTTGAGCCATCACCACCAGCTTCCAGCTCATCTGCCCAGCCAAGCCGATGTCGCTGTGCCACAACGGCAAATCCGCAGAAAGATCACATGCGGCAGATCTGCTTCCACTGATCCCGAGAGATCATGCATCCAGCGGCTGCTACGGCTCTTTTTTCAAGCAACGAGGCGACCAGCTAGCAAACTCTACTCCACCGGTGTATGGAAATAAAATTTCACCGGGGCTTCTTCTGAAAGCCTCGTTTCTGTCTTGAAAGTAGCGGCACGCCGTCTGATTGACGGACTGATTGCACCTCGCGTGCCTTTTCTCTGACCATGCTATGCCATTCTCGATAGCTAACCTTTGAGTGGATCTGTGGCTAAAGACTCAATGCCGAGATTGGGCTGCTATGCTCATGCCCAATCTGACCAGGGGCTGTGCAGGCCTCGGTCGATTTCAATGGGGAGAGCTTCAATGCTCTTTTGACCCCAGGTTACAGCTATATGAGAAGACCTGAGCTTCCTGTCGCCTAGACTTACTGTGGCTTTCTCGCGTTTGAATCGAAGCTCAACAGTTGGAAGCAGCAGATAACCGAATTTTAGCTTACAAGCACTCTTAGAGACATGGCAATGGGGGCCAATGGGTCAACGTATCAGCCTGATGTCTTGCTGGTGCTATATATACCTACCTCCATGTCATATCTATACGAAGTACAGATGTATACTTATATGACCAATGTTCCCTGCACACATGCAGTGTCCAATCCGGCACTCGACATTGACTTCTTCCCGTCTGACACGTGCATACAGATACTAGGTGTATGACATACATGCTCATACCTGTATAGTACGCACACCCGTATGTACGAGTATCATAGTACTCCATACGCACGCATAGAAAAGTGCTTGCATTCCCGTTGCATGCTTGTACATGCGAGCTAGGCTTCGAATCCTGACATACGGATGAGCAACCAGCCGGGTGCTCACATACGGAACCCATAAAAAACCAGCATGGGCACCGCACTCCTGGTTTCTACCATCTCTCGTTGTAAAAAAGGACAGATGGTCTCTGGCAATTCCCAGAGCTTTGGTACTGCAGCATCCATCGACTTCAAAAAGCCCACTCGGCGAGTCCCACACTTGGCACATGCCGGATCCCTGCTTCCCTTGAAGCCCAATGCAGCTACTGAGCTACTATTTCCCGGCTAAGAGCAAGCGTTGTGTTGGGCATATACGACAAGGGGGGGAGGATAGCTGCATGTTCTTCCAGAAGCGTGAAACGCTGAACCGTCACGGTTGCGTTCGAACCGTATTAGGGCCCATCGCCGAGTTGTGAGCCATTATGAGAAGTGATCTGTTTGCTTTGCGTGCCATGAATGCAACTGTTTCATTGGAAATGGTTCATGTTTCTAAATAAACTTTCTTTGAAGAAAGGTGAAACACGGGGGGGCAATGCGACTGAGCCAAATTCATGTTATAGATGGCTGAAATGCGATGTAGCGTGTACATACTCGTGCTTACCTGGTTTCCTTCTTGTTCAATGCCAGAAGATATCAAACATGTCGAGAAGCTACTGGGGCTGAGGAGCCTATTAACAACCTAAAACGTTGATATCTGAACGGCCTGGTGTTTAAAAACAATAGATTGGCGTAAACGAATACGAAATATCTAGACATTGTGATCTGAATTAGAAGAAAGAAAGACAAAGGACTGTAAGCTAGAGTTGTCTGACCCCTCAAAACAACATATTCACGATATACATCATTCATTCATTTATTCATTCATTCTAAGCCAGTGAGCCCATAGGATCCCACAGCGGAAGCACAATAGGCTCCTGCTTCAACACATCTCTCACCTCCTTGCTGAGATATTTCGGGTCCACTACAGCCTGGTACACAAACTCATCCATCCACGCATCGCTCATAACAAACCAGCCCTTCTCACCAACCGCCGTGCCCCAGCTATTCTGTACCCTCCATCTCACAGGCTTACCAGTCTTCTCGTCCAAATGCACCGCCGTTAGAACCATGGCATGCGTCATGGCACTCTCGCCTGTCATCAGCCTCTGCGCCTTGTTCATGCCCAGCAGGCTGGTGTTGAGGCCGGCCTCGTAATCAAATAGATCCAGGTCCATGATGCCCGCCACGCGATCGCTAAACTTGCCCACGTCGCAGCCGAAGAAGATGGGCACGCCCGCCTTGAGCAGCTTGACGCACGTCGACTTGAGCGTCTCCATCTCCACGTTGATGTAAGTGATGCCGCGGCCGCCGACGATGTTGCCCAGCCGGGAGACGGTGAGCTTGCGGAGGGGCTCGTGGCGTGGATCGTGGACGAGAGAGATCATGCTCTGGATGGCGTCGGACGTGACGCGGAAGTCGGAGCTGTAGATATCCTTGGAGAAGGCCTTTGGAGTTGTCTTGACTTGCTGCGCTTTGCCGTCCTTGTCGAGGAACTGCCATGTGAACTCTTCGGTCGGCTTGGGAGGCTGTCCGAGCAGGAGAGTCATGATGAGAGCAATCTCCTTAATCATATGGATCTTGAGCCCGCTGATGACTGAAGGAGAGACGGAATCTCCATTAACCACTTCTCGCAATTTCAGCGCGTACTCCCGAAGCTTGGTCTTGACGATGCTGTTCAGCGTGCCCGAGTTCATGGCGTTCCAGCTATCCGGGTACAGGGCCTGGGGAACAAGTCCATACTTCTCGACCAAGTTGTAAACCATGTCCCACTGGCCGCCATCCGAGACGAGATCGCCCAGCAGTCTCTGCACGACGCGGCTTTCAATGTCGTCCTTGGCTGTCTGGACGATCTGCTCAAGGAACCAGTTGGACTTCTCCAGCTTGTCCCAGTAGAAGAGATACGCCTGGGATAGCTCAAACGACTCCAGGTTGTGGCGCTTCATGAGCGCCACACGGAAGACATTGGTCGAGGCAAAGAGCCAGCAGCGGCCGCTGGATCGCTGGTTGGTAATGGGGTCGCCTTCAAAGGGGATCTGGACGTTGAAGACGTGCTGGTTGGCAATCTTGGTGGATCGCGAAGTGAGAGCTTGCTTCGGGTCAGCAGAGCTCAGGGCAGCATGCGCCAGCCTAGATGGGGAAATATCATGGTCAGCATGTGTGTCGATGATCCCATGTATGAGATTATGATATTTTCATACTCATAATCTCAGCATCTTGAATGCTCGCCGCTAGAGCTAGCTCCTCACTCACCTATTCTTGGGATCCTTCACCAAGGAATCTATCCAGACTTCGAGTGACGACACAGGCAAGCCCTCAGGTTCTCGGAGGAATTGCTGTTCATAATGCTCTTCAGTCTTCTCGTCACTGGGCTTCATATGATCCCCCTCCTCGAATTTAAAGCTTCGGAGACGCTCCATTATGAGCTTCTCACTCTCCGCTGCTGTGATCGGCTTGGACGGCTGGCCACCCATTGTGAATGAATGACTTTGAATTAAATCCTTCTTTCCCACTCAGTTATACAGCCTTTCTTTGAAGGTGGGCGAATTGTTCTTTTATCAAATGCCAAGACAGACGGGATATTACAAGGCCATCAAGGTGCCGTGAATAGCTGTCACAATATGGAAAGATATGGCGTGGCCTGCATATACGCTTCTTATCTTTCCCCTCACGGTTCCCCTCCCTTCGGGCGTATAGACAGGCCGTAATCACGAGTTCTACTGTGCTCGTACTACTGTCCGCCGGCTATATTCCTACTGGTTCTTTTGCAGCGCTATCTCTTTTCAGCGGTCCCGCGTTGGTCACTGTCTCACTCAACCTCGAGTGCCTTCTCCTCGCCATTAGGCGCCGTGACTGCGATCTTGTACACTGTCTCAGTTGGCCAGACACAAGGCTTCATCCATTTCCCCAACACAAGGCACAGGACGGTATAGAGACGTACTGCGACGTCCATTACCAGCAATACTACTCTACTTAGTAATACGATTAGCAGCATCAAGTGGCACGGCACACAGCGGGGCTGAGCAATGGCTCCCCGACGCTATCAACACTCACAAAATCCAAAGGGCCACTTGTGGAGCCTCCCCCATGTTAGTGGCGCTCAGCTGGGCAATCTAATATTACATGGGACGCGCTTGGAAGCTGCCCATAACGCGACATGGCAAATGTATGCAATTTCACGATGCATGCGGGATTAATCACGATTCTGAGCGGCAAGATTATACGAAATCCATCTTAATTACAGTGCAACATATAGGTAGATCCTATCTACTAGGCACTCCGCCTCATATCCAAAGTACATCCCAACCCAATCCAAGTAAAATTAGCAAAGCCATCGTCCCACAACACCCTCACTTTCCAAGCCCATGGGGTATTTTTCACATTATTCAGACTAGAAAGCGAGCCTGGAATATCCACAGGATGGATAGAACAGCCTTCCTGTCAGAGACAAGAGATGGCGTCCTTACAAGCGGGAGCCGTGGATGACCTTCATCTCAACAGCGAGCTCACGGCCGCCATCGTTGAGAACGAGGACACGGACGCTGCCGCGGCCAGACTCGAAAGCCTGCTGGAGACGAGACCACAGGTTGGACTGGTCAATGACGGACAGACCCTGCTTAACATCACCGGTCTCGGTCATGGCAGTGACGTAGCCGTCAGCCATGTCGAGGACACGGTACTGCTTGAAGACAGGGCCGAGCATGGTCTGGACAACAACGCTGGGGGCGGGGTTGGCAATGAAGGAGGACTCCTCGTGCAGCTGCTTGGTGAAGAGATCGACACCAAGGTAGCGGTACTGGCCAGTGGCAGAGGAGGTCGAGATGCGGATGACCTGGCAAGGTCGGCCCTGGAGCATCAAGAAGTCACCCAGACGGATGTGGTGGCAGGGGATGGAGACAGTGTTGGGCTGCTGCTCGGTGGCAGGGGCGGCTGGACGGCGAGACGTATTAGCATCTTGGTGGACATCAACAATATCAATTTGCTCTGTGATAGTAGTGTTATTATTGTTGTGATGATGGTTTTGGTGGTGATGGTGGTGGTGGTGATGGTGATGGGGGAGGAGCTTGTCGACAGCTTTGGCCACGCCTTGGCGGACAGAGTGGTAGGAGCCTACCGGCGACACGCGTTAGCGTACGCTTGCACGCGTCTGGGAAGACAATAATAGAAAGTTAGTTGAGCTTACCCTCATCATCGTAGTAACCCATCTTGGCTGATTTTTCGGCGGGAGAAGACTCGCGAATTTCCTCGGTGATCTTGATTTCCTCACGGAAGTTGGGACGAGAAACAGTGGTACGTTCTTCAACGGTGAAGTCGGTACTCTTGGATTTCTCGGAGTGGTGGTGTCGAGGACGACGAACTTGAACTAGTTCAAGACCGGTAGAGCTCTGGGGTTGAGGCTGAGGACGGAAACGTTCTCGGTATTCACGCTCAGCAGCGTCAATGGGGTTTGAGTAGCGGCGAGAAGCGTCGACCTTGACTTGAGTCTCAGTGTAGTCGCGAGGAGGAGGTGGAATAGATCTAAAAGTACTCGAGTTAGTTGGAGGGATTCCCTTTTGTGCTTGAGCTTGCTTGGCCTTGGTCTCTGGGCCAACACTTGTGGGCCTGGACTAGACCCCCTGAGCCGGGATAAAATAGCATGGCTGGGAACCCTAGCTGAACCTCACCCCCGGCTGTCAGCTCCCCCATAGTGAGCTCCGCCGCCCTCCGTGCTCAATTCGCATCTCCACTCCCAATTGACGCGTTCTAGAAGCCGCGGCAAAAGAGATTGGGAGAATACGAAGAGCAATTTCAGCTCTGCCAGTGGCAGGCGGGTTCCTCTCCCCACGGCTATTTCTCCTGTCTCCCTTCCCTCGCTCCCTCCATTGGCTCACGCGAATGAGGCCGGGAGAGACAGAAAGCGAAGGGAGTGAGAACAGATAAGAAAAGATTGTCAACTTACTTGAACTCTTCCTTTACGAAGCGTTCAGAGTGGCGTGAACCGGGACGGCGGTGGCGTTCTTCCTCGCGCGTGATACGGATCTCTTCTTCAACACGGTGTTCACCACGATGAGGAACTAGATCAGCACTTGGTGGCAGAGAAGAGAATTGACCCTCCCGTCCGGCTGGCTTGTGTTGAGGGAGGGTGATTTGAACCTCCTCGTGAGTTGTGGTTTGAGTTTGAGGGCGGCCTGCTTCGTTGTCCTTGTAAGTGGACGGGAAGATGCTAAAAGGCACGGGGACTCGAGCTTCAAAATCCAGGTTGGCGGCTTGCGCTGGCGCGAGAGAATCTTCTCATACAACCTTCCGTAGTAGCACGAAAGGAAGATAAGAAGGATCTCAAGCTTCTGTTCCTGGAAACAAAAGTTCGGGTGGGAAGAAAAGAGAGAGGGATAGGATACCTCTGAGAGTCTTTTCTTTCAATTGTCCTTGCTTCTTTGCTGGAGATTCAGATAATTGGAGGAAAGGAATGGCGGATCAGAACTCGCGTCGCTCGATGGGCTTTTTGAGGTCGGGGGCCAGGCCTGCGATTGTGGGCGTGCTCGCTGTGTTGCGTTGCCAAGGAGGGTAAGCCTATCGGCCCTCCATGTTTACCTGCCACCAAGTCTGGGCATGTTATTGTTTATTCTCATCACAAGAGGGATAGTGTTGTCGTATCCTGGCCTCTCGTCTCCGCCATCAACTCCACATTCAGCCAACCTCATCCAACTCCCCTGCAAGCCCAGCGAGCTCAGCAGGCATCTCGTCCACTGGCCTCTCGAGGCTGCGTCTCAGGCGTACTAGAGTCTCCAGTCGCCAGTGGACTCTCGGACATGATGCTGCAACCCAGCGGTAAGCGTGATGGGGCCCCAAAGGCAACCAAGAGCTCCCCAGCCACCTTGCTTTCCTTGCTTCCCTTACGTCCCCCTGAATCGACCGCTGATTGACCAGTCAGGCTCGGCGATTGATGTTCATGGCTACCATGCCACTAGTGGTAGCAATATACCGGTAATGTAATCTGGTAGCAGCAGTAGTGGTACCCCGTAGGAGTGGTAGCTCCCCCATAGCGTGGTCAGCTATACAAGGACGGCCCATTTTTAAGCGTGAGTGTGTGCCTCTGCTCTGTTTATTTTCGGGCCAGCCTTTGGCGCGACTGGTTCCTGGCCTAAAGGGCCTTCCTGTTTTTCCCAATAGCCCCAGATCCAGCCTCATCGGCTTACTCGAACCGAGCCGGGCGCGAGCGAGAGAGAGAGCGCGCGAGACAGAGACAGAGAGAGAGAGCCTGGAGCATCGGTACTCGTATTGGTAGCCGTAGCCCGTAGCCGTAGACTTGCCGAGGAGCACTCGTACCCTGGAGTAGCTTGAGCCGTACTTGTACCACTGCTCGTACGTCGTACAGCACCTGTAACTCACTGACATGGCGCCACCGGAAGAGCGTTTTGGCTTATCATGGAGGGCAGGCTGCGTCCGAGCTGATGCTGCATCTCGCCCATCGCCTATTCCTGCGACGCCCACGCCGGCTGTATGAGGATATCAAGCGCCCACTTTTGTGATGCACATGCCGTCTTAGCTGCATCAGTGCAATGAAAACAGAGATGGCTGGGGCTCAATCTTCGCGCTCTGGGCTATTGCTCGCCGGACAAGACGATCGTCACTCTCGGAGAGCTGCGTGGACTGGGCTGCCATTGGCCGGGTTGGGCGTGTCGCCCGCCTGAGACCACTTTGTATGGTTTGCTGCACGTAAAGGCGCTCCCTCCCTGCCGCCCGTATTGATATCGTGTAATGCCGCCATTGGGCTGGAGCTGTTTCGGTGCTAATGCAGCAGGATAATTGCAGTATGGTAGCGGCGTGGTGCGAGCGCTGCAATCGACGCTGTAGCACCCGAAATTTCGTGGCTGGGTGCTGGGCAGAAGCCAGACCTCGTCGGATCGCTCCAACCAGAGGGGCCAGAGCTGCTAGCACCACGCTCAGATAGAGATGGCTGGTCGCTAGTCGTCCAGTCGCGGGCCAGGCCACGGTCCGCTTTTCGGGCAGCTCATTTCCCTCTCAGTTGGCCATGACGCTTGCTGTGGGCTTTGCGGCGGCGCCCGGTACCCAGCCATGGCAGATCTGTGTCTTTAAGCTCCCTCTGGCACGCCGTCCCTGGCTTGCCTGTACATTTGTCCTGAACATCAGCATGGATCTGGCGTCTCGTGCATGCTCAGTTTGCTGGGGACCTTGATTGCCTCCCGCCTCATCTCCACCTCAATTATCTCGGTTGCTGGGACAATTGAGCATCGCCATCGCAAAATGTGTTCTCTTGGAGGGGGGACAAGGATATGCCGCTTGTGTTTCAATATTAGACATCCAACAAAGGTGGCAGGGAAGCGGCCCGTGCTGCCTGCTACGACGCGTCGAATCGCGATGATTTGGGGGGTGGACCGAGGATGAAGCTGGATTGCGCGTTCGATTGGATTACTGAGATGGACGCGGCGGGTCCAATCGTAGCCGCATGTGCCTCGGTCGAATGGCTTCAGCTGCTGATTTCCCCAGAGGTTTGTCCCGACAAGTGAAGCCTTGTTGATCGCATTGGAGCACTTGTCCATCCAACTTAAAAGATTAGCGGCCGCGTGGCCTAATGGCTAAGGCGCTAGATTTCGGTTCTTCAGCAACTCTCCCTCTAGAGATTCCAGGTTCGACTCCTGGCGTGGTCGTTTTTTTGCCCTTTTTGCCAACTTTTTGGACTTTGTATCGTCGTCGTTGATTGCAATGGCCAATTGGGCGACCTCGACGCCGTCTGCCGTGGCAAGATGAGCTGCGAGAGCTGTAGGGTGGCGACGACAGCTGGCACAAGGGATCCTCTGCTAATAACCCTAGCCGCCCTTTTTTGACTGTTATGTCCGCATTAGGTAATTTGCAGCGTCCGTCACTCGTATCAGAGTTGGTGAGCGTCTCACCTTTTTGCAGGCTAATTTCTCTACTGCAGCTTTTATTAGTAAATACGACTGCTCGTTCGTAAGCCAGGATTCGCACACCTTCTGCAACCGCCAGGGCAATCAATTAGTGCTTGCTTCCTACCCTGCTGTCAGATCGCATTCAGCATTATTTTCACGTGCTCAGCAACCGCACTGCTGCTTGCAATTGACGGCGTAGCCAGAGGAGCAGTCCATCGCACATACAAAGTGCCTAACCTATACTAAATACATACTTGTACTGCCACTTACGGCAGCTGTCAACACTCGTCTAGTAGATGCCATGTGTGATATTAATTGAGCCCCCCCTTTGAAACTAAAATCGCGAATCGTGTTCTTGCCTCAGAGTCCCAGTGACAGCGATCAGGATGCTGAGCAGCCTTACTGTATATACAGGACATGGCTTTGGCTCGATCTTTACTGCGTTATGCGAAGCCACGTGATGCCCATGCTTAGGTATGGCGTCACACCAGTTTGAGAGCTGCCCCGCGGCCAACTAAATCCGCGCCCCACGGTAGCCTAGAGTTTCGCACCAAGCTTGGTATATACAGATGCAATTCTGAGCCTGCGCAAGACGCAAATGCCAGCATGAAGCAGAGATTTTCGTCATTAGATGTCAAGGTACTTTGCAATTTCTCAATTCGGGTGGATTTATTCTTGAAACCGTCCGCTGACAGCTCTTCTCTTGCTCTAGGTCATTGCCCACGAGCTCCAAGCGAGCTTGGTGACTCTACGACTCGCAAACGTCTACGACCTATCTTCCAAGATCCTGCTTCTGAAATTTGCCAAGCCAGATAACAAGCAGCAGCTGCTCATAGAAAATGGATTTCGCTGCCATTTGACCGACTTTGCCCGACCGACTGCCGCCGCTCCATCTGCCTTTGTAGCTCGGCTTCGCAAATATCTCAAGACCAGACGACTGACGGCAGTTCAACAAGTGGGAACCGACAGAATCCTCGAATTCCAGTTTAGCGATGGCCAATATCGAATGTTCTTGGAATTCTTTGCGGTATGTCGGCGATTGGAAAGCAGAGGCAGCTTTCCAACCACATAGCTCCAAGTGGCCGGAGGCTAACATTAGGCAGAGCGGAAACATTATTCTTACCGATGCGGATCTTAAAATCTTGGCGATTTCTCGCAATGTTGGTGAGGGAGAGGGGCAAGAGGCGCAGCAGGTTGGACTGCAGTATTCTCTGGAGAATAGACAGAACTATGGCGGCATTCCCGCGTTGACAAAAGAAAGGATAAGGGATGCTCTCAAGACTGCTGCAGAGAAAGCTGAAGCAAACGCAGGGGCCAGTAGTTTCTCTGGAAACAAAGCGAAAGGCAAATCTGGTGGCGATTTGCGAAAAGCCTTGGCAGTTTCCATAACGGAGCTGCCTCCTACTTTGGTTGAGAATATTCTACAAGCGAATAGCTTTGATATCACCGCTAAACTGGCCGATGTGCTTGAAAATGAGTCATTGATGGATGCATTGGTCAAACATTTATCCGAGGCTCGTGATATTGTCGAGAACATTACCGCAGCTGCCACCTGCACGGGCTATATCTTCGCCAAGAAGAAGACGACCTCTTCCAGCGAACCAGTCGAGGCAACTGAGCCTCAAAAGCGCGATGGGCTACTTTACGATGATTTCCACCCCTTTGTTCCGCACAAATTCAAGAAGGACTCGTCATTTGAGATATTAGAATTTGAAGGCTATAACAGAACGGTCGACGAATTTTTCTCATCTTTGGAAGGCCAAAAGTTAGAATCTCGACTTACCGGAAGGGAAGAAGCTGCCAAAAAGAAGCTTGAAGATGCTAGGCATGAACAAAGCAAGAGGATCCAAGGCTTGCAAGATGCTCAGGCGATGAATCTCCGTAAAGCTGCCGCAATCGAAGCAAATGTGGAACGCGTGCAAGAGGCCATGGATGCGGTAAATGGGCTAATCGCTCAGGGTATGGATTGGATAGACATTGGGAAGCTCATTGAGCGGGAGAAGAAGCGACAAAACCCCGTTGCCGAAACCATCAATCTTCCTCTCAAATTATCTGAGAACACAATTACCCTGCTCCTCGCAGAGGAGGAGTTTGACGAAGACGAAGACGAGACAGAAGAAGCCAACCCATACGAAACTGATGAGAGCGACTCGGAGGAAGGGCAGAGTGAAGCTACTTCAACGAAGGATACGAAGCCCGCGAAGCTCCTCACAGTTGACATTGTCCTCAATGTTAGCCCCTGGAGCAACGCTAGAGAGTATTATGAACAGCGAAGAACAGCTGCTATTAAAGAAGAAAAAACTCAGCAACAGGCAACCAAGGCCTTGAAGAGTACGGAGCATAAGATTGCCGAAGATCTGAAAAAGGGTCTGAAGCAAGAAAAAGCTCTTCTTCAGCCCATTCGGAAGCAATTGTGGTTTGAAAAGTTCCTGTGGTTCATTTCCTCTGATGGCTATTTGGTCCTTGGAGGGAAAGACCCCCAGCAAAGCGAAATACTCTACAGGAGATACCTGCGGAAGGGAGACATTTACTGCCATGCCGATATACGTGGCGCGGCAAATATTGTGATTAAAAACAACCCAAACACGCCAGATGCTCCAATTCCTCCAGCAACTCTGTCTCAGGCAGGATCGCTTTCAGTCTGCACTTCGGAGGCTTGGGATTCCAAGGCGGGCATGGGCGCTTGGTGGGTCAATGCAGATCAAGTATCCAAATCAGCTTCAACAGGAGAAATTATGCCCGCCGGAAACTTCATTATTCAGGGGAAGAAGAATTATCTACCCCCTACTCAGCTCCTGCTCGGTCTAGGATTCGTATTCAAAATCAGTGAACAGAGTAAAGGCTCGCATTTGAAGCACCGGGTACAAGACGAACGCTCATCAACAGCCGCTGAAGGGGCGACCACCGGTGAGGAGGAGCTGGAAAATACGGAGGAGATTGATGATTCAGATGCCTCGGACGACGAAAACCCATCTAGCCATGAGAGACGAGCGAATCCTCTACAAAGCTCCGGGAACGAAGATGAAGTTACAGATGACATGGCCGACGAGCTATCAACGGTGAATATTAGCGACCAGCCTGCAAAGGAGGTAGATGCCCCTGAAGACAAGCAAGGAGAAGGAGAAGATGAGGCAGATGAAGACGAAGAGGCACATGGTAGCGAGGAAGACGAGGTAGCACCCTCGGAACCTGCTACCGAAGTGTCGGAGGCGCCTAGTAGAATTTCTTCACATTCAACAAGAACCTCAGAGGCAACCAAGAAAGGAGCCCAAAAACGTGGACAAAAAGGAAAGGCGAAAAAGATTGCCCAAAAATACAAAGACCAGGACGAGGAGGACCGTATTACAGCAGAAGCCTTTTTAGGAGCTACGGCAGGCCGGCAGCGTGCTGAAGCAGAGGCAGCCGCGAAAGCCCAACGGCAGGCTGAAATGGAAGCCATGAAGGAGCGCCGACGCGCTCAACATGAGAAGAAGCAAAAGGAAGTCGCAGAACAAGAAGAGATCCGCCGGGCTATGATGAACGAAGGCCTCGACGTAGGAGAGCCCGATGAAGCTGAGAAGGCGACGAACTTGGACACCTTGGTCGGCACGCCGCTGGCTGGAGATGAAATTATCGAAGTCATCCCCGTCTGTGCGCCTTGGAACGCTCTGGTTCGGTTCAAGTACAAGGTTAAGATGCAGCCGGGCTCTGTGAAGAAGGGTAAGGCGGTTAAAGAGGTGTTGGACCGACTGAAGACCGATTCCGCCAGGAAAGGCGTCATTGACGAGAGCGCAAGAGATAAGGAGAAGATGTGGCCGAGGGAGATTGAGCTCATCAAGGCTCTTAAGCCAGAGGAGATCGTCAACACTATACCCGTCAGCAAAGTAAGAGTCATGTTGGCCGGCGCAAGTGGAGGCGACAAAGGGTCTGGCGGTGGTAAAGGCAAAGGCGGTGGCAAAAGCCAAGGAAAGGGAGGTAGAGGAGGCAAGGGCTCAAAGAAGTAGCCTGTGCATATTCTGAATAGAGGCTTGGACTTGACGATTGCATAGAATTGTGCCGAAATAAAACAAGCATATATATTTGTATACATAAGTAATAGTTTATTGCATCCTCCTTCATTAGGACACGCTTTAGATGGCATGTCGTGCATAACGCTTCTCCAAGCTTCATTCAAAATCCATGTTTAATAGTGTCTTTCCAAAATAAGATAATACCAAATCAAGTACAATGTTTCTCATACAAGTAAGCATCACCCCAGGCCAGATAAGGTATCTATGGATAAATACATATATATGGACAATATATAAAAAGGATTTTCAAAATTTATCGAGCACCCTCCATCCTCCGTACCTCGTTGGGCATCCGCGCAATGCACAGCTCGCGGCAGAACATGCCCCATTCGCCGCTGGTGGCGCCGCGCACGGCGTCCTGCAGGTCCTGGCCGTAGCGCTCGCGATAGGCCTTCTTGACGTCCTGCATGTGGAAGTTGTCCCAGTGGAAGCGCACGAGGCGCGAGATGAGCAATTCGCGGCGCAGGGAGTCCTTGCGGGAGGCGGTGATGGCGTGTTGCAGGAGGAGGGCGTCGCGGACGGGGCGGTTGATGACGCCGTTGAGGATGTGTGCGAGGAGTTCGCCCTAATTTTATTAAAAAGCTTTTGTTAGCATTGACTCATCCCTCTCAACTTTCTTTCTTTCTTTCTTCCTTTCTTTTTTCGGGGGGTTATCACGAGATACGTACCACAAGATTGTTACTCTTCTTGAGCGCGTCGCGCGCAAAGTTGCTGCGGTATTGGTGCTCGTACTCCTTGAGAACAGCGCGCAGGTGGGAGTCGCTGCGCTGCACGACAATGGTAATCATCATGGTCTCTCCGCCCTTGTCAGACTTGACAGCCTTGTGCAAGTCCTCGACATCCTGATCGATGAGCTTGTAGTCAAGCGGCAGCCTGCGGCCCTCATAGTCGTACTCCTCCATGCGGCGCTCCTCCAAGACCATCAAGACGGCCTTTTTGAATTTATCTTCCTTCAGCTCCGTCTTCATGCACTTGGTCAGGCTATTGTCATACTTCTTGTCTGAGAAGGAATCCTTGATGCGGCGGATCTCTTCGTTTGTGCGACCCATGAGTGACTCGATCAGCAGCTCCCGGCGCGTCTTGTCACCCTGGTACCAGAAGTTGGCCCAGTAGGATTCGCCCTCCCACTGTCCTAGAGCAACAGCATAGCACGCCTTCATCAAGAGGGGATCTTCGTCCTTGAAGCGAGCGCGAATGTGCTTGGCAATGTTAACGCCCTTGCGGTCCGTGCCGGTCTTTACAATCTGCTTGTACTCGGCGCGGAGTTCCATGACTTGCTCGTGCGACAGGCTGGGGAGGATTTCAATGAACGGCGCAACATCTGGTTTGTGGTTGCCCTTGAGCGCCTGGGCAAGACGAGAGGCAATGTCCTGCGGATCGTGGAAGCGCGCTCGCCTGTTGAGCCTGGTGTCGCCTTCACCGTCAGAGAGCGGTGAGAAAGTATCCGCGATCCTTGGGAGATCGCCCGGGTGCCTGGACGCCAGCAACAAAGGCGAGGGCATAGGCGAGCAGTTCTGATATGTTCCATGGTACGACTCCAGCAGCGGAGATCCTGGCGCAGACGCGAGTGAAAGAGTTGCCGTTCGAGGCCCGGTGTTGACGGTTAAGCTGGACATGCGACCGGTGGGCGGCTGGGGAGACCTATCCCGCCCGCTTCGGCCATCTCTTGATCGTGATCGGTCTCGCGAACGAGATCGATCGCGAGGATCAACATCCACGGTCAAGGTGTGGGAGCGACGGTGAGATCTGGAGTCGCGGTCGGAGTCAGAGTGCTTCCTAATCTCGCTGCTGTAGTCGTGCGATCTGGAGCTCTGATGGCCTCGGCTCGGCGACCGGCCGTAAGCCAAGGCGTCGGCTTCCTCGTGCCGGCGATTATACTTTTCAACTAGGTGATCATCTTCTGGGTATGGCAGAAGGGCGCCAGAGCCACGGGCGGACCTGCGATCCAGCTCATCGTCGGCATACACGTAGCTGGACTCGCGGGACTCGCCGTACGCAGGCCGCTGTGGCTGCTTGGGCTCGTCGATGAAGCGCCCGTCGCGGGACCTCGATCTGGCCCTGGGATTGGTGATTGAGGCCAGGGAAATAGTCGCTCCGGGATGGTCCATGGCGGGAGCTTCGCGCGCGGGGTGGCGTCTGGCGGGAGTTGAGTTTGTATCGATTATTGGTTCGTTGTTGTTTCGGCTGGGGAACAAACGCCGGCCGTGCTCCGCTAATAACAGCCACCAGTGCTCGTAGTGGGCTGTTTAGGTGTAGTAGGATCTCGAGAGAGAGAGTTACAGCAGCAGAAGCAGCAACAATGCCAACGTCGATGGTGGTGATGGAGGAAGAAAAAAAAAACAGATGGTTGGGCCACAGCTGTCGGAGGACTAAAGCAACCACGACTCATCGGCCTGTCAGTCTATTGCAGCGCAAGAATATGCACCTAGCAAGTAGCCCAGACAATAAACTGGAGGCAATACAGGCCACCTGCATATGCGCTACGCCTTACAGGTGCTTAGAGCGCAGAGCCGCTGCAGGTGGGCAGGGCCAGCGGCAGTTCAGGCGCTAGAGCAGTTGAGGAGCCAGCTGAAGGGCGCCCCTCTTTGCGTGAGGCCATTATCCGGCTGGACTCTCGAGGTAAGATTCGGAGGGAGTTGAGACTGGAACCTCGCGTCAGCCGCTCAGTTTAGGTCGGCGGGAGCCTGGGTAGGAGGCTGATCCTACTGGCTCAAACCTATACTTTTGATTATCTGCCGCTATGAGTTAGGAATGCTACCTGTCAGGCATTCAGTCATTATCTGCAGTGTTGAAACAGACACGAGACGAGGCAAGCATTTTGACGTAATGGGCGAGTTGATCAGTCGTTTCGTCACAGTTGCGGCTTACACGCCTGTATACGAGTTTACAACATGGAAACACGTGCCCCCATGCGAACAGAGTCGCATCACCGTCCCCGAAGGCCCTGAAAATGCTACGTAGTGGCCATTAGAGCAGGATGATTATTCCTTGTAACCCGCTGTTGTAGCGAGCTCCATAGAATAGACATTCAACGCGTGCTGCTCAGCCCCAAGCAGGAGGTGGAACCCGTTAGTTAGTTGGTTTCAACCCTGTTGTTTAACTTGCTGGGTAGGAGAGAGATCGTGGTTGAGTGAGTCGTCTCTCGGTGATCAATCCACACTTTGACATTGTCTGTAATTCCCACTACAAGGTATGCGTCTGGGCACTCCTTGGCCCGTGGCAGGCATCCGTATTTCCATTTGTTGATCTCTGCTATTACCAGTATTCCGTGGCATTCGCACACCGACTACATATACTCCTCCGTAAGCAAAGGCCGCGGTGGCCCGAAACTAGCGTATCATCCTGCAGAGCCTCATCTATGTCACATGAAAGGGCGAAAGTCAACGTTATGAGTGCTAGAAAGCTCTGTTGTAATTTATTACTCTCCGACACACACCTAATGCACGTGTCTAGGAGTAAGCTGACTGAGTTACTTTGTCTGAATTCTGCCGAATCACAATGCGTTTCTCTGATAGGACCTATACACCGGTATTTAAGATAACAGCAGCTATCGGGCCACAAGACGGTATAAAATGGCATAGAGCTAAACATTTATTTAAAGCAGGCCCGGAACAATATCGCCCGAGTCTTCTTTAATAACTTTTGATATCATATATGTACATCACTTTTATTCCATTCATTTCACTCTATACCGCCTTTCATTTTGTATCCTATTCCCGACCTCTCAACCTGCAAAGCATACTCCTTGCATCTATTGCCACGTCATTTCAACTTGAGCTCGATGCGTTGGGCACTCTATCTCCTCTCTGGAAGACATACAGCGCCTCGTCCTTGCCAGCAAAGCTCGGCAGTGGAATCTGTACCACCTTTGTCCACTCTTTGTGCTCCTGCTCCATAAAAGTATCCATCGTCATGCCCTTGAATCCGGTATAACCGTTCATGTTCTGTGTTCCAACAACCGCAATGGTGTCTCCTTGGAAAGCACTGACGAGGCCTCTAGTGAAGCTGCCCTCGGCGCCTCCTCCGACACCCCCTCCGACAACGGGATAGACCAACAGGAGGACCATGTCTTTGCCATTTTCACTCTTTCGTAGCCATTTCACACCGTCAATGATCGCCGTGTCATCGATCCAGTTGACCCTCCACTCGCTCTGCATGTTGTCCACCGGATGCACCGTCAGTCCATACCGCCTCAGCAGAAACGTCCAATACCCATTGCCCGAGCCCATGTCCGCAATGGCCCGGCCGTCTGCCAGGATTCTCAACACCTCCAGGCTCTCGTGTGATGGTGTCGCACAACCGAAGTGGTGCATGAAAATAGGGAGCACATGGTGACTCGTTGCTACTCTCTCCGATGAAGCGCACGGCCCGCACCACTCCAAGTTTCGGCACGACCAAGCCCAAAAGTCAAAGTACGGATTCTCACTCGGCGGCTTCTTTGCTTTGGGGATGGTCAGTTGGGCGGCCAGAGCCGGGTGGATGAACCGCTTCCCTGCGATATGACTCGCAACCTCGGAGCGGATAGATGTCTTTTTCGCATTTGTCTCAAAATTTTTCAAGGCCGAGGCTGTGGCAGTTGAAGGGCTGAAAATAGATATGTATGCCTCGATATCTGGCAGGGGTGGAGGGTCTCTCTGTGTGCATGAAATTCCCCATTAGCTCATCGCTCATGGAATTTGAAATGAGAGGTGACAGCTTACAGGCGTGTTTTCTTCACCACGATACCAGGCGTGCAGGCCATTGATGCCGCCTAACCCGACAACGTGCTGTACCTCGGCCAATTTGACACTTGTCATGGCATGATACGTGAATGCATCTCTCTCGGGTAGACTAAGCAGGACACGGCTGGCGTTGTACAGATCATTTGCTGCCAGCAGCTCCCGAGCTTGCTGGAGCCGCGGGCCATCTTGGATTACTTCATCTGGGGCAAAGGACGGGCTGCCAACGCACCGAGGCGTCTTTGCGTTGCTGCGCGACATGAAGTGAGGGGCTGGTAGTGTTATGAGGAGCTTCTCTAATTACGATGAGTTGTACGAGATGAGCTGTGCTGTGCGTGGACGAATCTGGAGTTGAAGGTAGGGGTTGTGAGATTTGAGAAGTTGTGCTACTGGGTACCTGTATAATGAACGTTCCCTAATACATTTTGCTATTCTGTTCCGCAGACAGGCACTAATATGGGCGATAGTTGATATCGCCGATTGCTAAGGTCCGATGAAAAGTGGGCTTCTGAGATGAAATGCCGGAGTTAAACAGAGAATCATGGCTATTAAGAAAAATTAATTGTCACTCGCTTTTTTATGGAATAGACTTTTTTTTAATCAAGTATGCAGGGCAGCACGATAAATGAGACGAGTAATATGAGATGAGATGAGATTGAGATGAAATGAGGTAAGGTGAGGGCTCGAAGCGCTCTCATTCGCGGTCTCACTTTTCCAAGCTGGCGCCTATGGATGAGCGTCATCGTTCAGCAACGTCAAATGGCTGGCTTAAGGGATCTGCCGCTAATGGAAATCCCCGCTAGCCGGCGGCAACGATGGAGAGTCGATGGGGAGCGAAGCTTTTATCTCATGCATCTGCAAATGAAACGTCGGGCAACTTCCTCCTTGCAGCCAGGCCTGGCGAATGGATGGGGCTCAAATTTCTTGCAACAGTGGTTGGTTTAACAATCACAGAGTGGACATGGAGTATGTATCCGTCTTCTGTCGCACTGCATATTAGTTTGTATGTACTGTACCGTTTGCCTATACAGGAGATTTTGTTCAATGGAGCGCGCGTTGGTTCGAGCCACACTGGAGGCTATTCTGTGCTTTCATGTTGGTTCTGTGCGACACAATTTTTACAAATCACCGCCCGGTACTAGCAGCATTGGAACGCGGAATGCTAAATCGAGAGTTGTGCTTGATTGCCGCCTTCCCAGCCTCGTCGAGTGAGAAGTAGGCGCTCCTTTGCGTCTGATCCTCCACCGAGAGCTTGAGAACACAGGTAGCCTTATACATATTGCTACACAGAAGGCGCTCGCAACCATGCATGGTGGCATGTCCTCGAGTTTCACTGCAGGACACACAACAATTAGAGAAAATAAACAACCAACTTGACATACCAGAAAGAAGAAGAAGAGAAACAAAGCGGCATAAAGCAGCAGGAATTTGTAATAACTTGCCCCAAGTGTGGTTGCTGTTGGCCTTGCCATTCCCAGACTCACCAGCACGGATCACCGATTCAATCTGTGTGTGACGCATCGTATTAGGACCCGCCGTTCGTGGTTAAACATCCAATCCCTCCAATCCCCCCAACGCTGCAGCGGCTCAGCCCCGCAGGCGGCCGCATGTCCACTAAAAACGACCTCAAGCGCTGTAGCTCGTGTCATTGAGTGGCCTTCAGCTGGCTCTGCGCACAGTCTCGGCGACTAGTATATCATGGAGCCCGATCTTCTAACCTCTGACACCTTTAGTGGCCCTTTTTAATTCTAGACTCGTCGATTCTAGCACCAAATGCGTTTGCTTCTGAGCATCGCGATCGGGGCTTGGTTTAAGCTGTTCTCCACCTGCTCCAACGTCTGATTGCCGTCTAGTTACTGCCTCGAATCTACGCACCATTGAAAGCAAAAGGCAGCCCATTTGAAACTGCAGCTTTTCATCTCCATCATCAGGCCTGGCTGCTTTCACATGTGAGGCCTCGTGCTTCAGCCGCCAAGCACGTCCTCAAGTACCCCTGAAACCTGGCAATTAATCCTTCTTCCTTCCCGGCTGTGGCGGGTCGCTAGAGCTGCCGTTGCCAAAGCATTCGTTGCTTTTTTTCTCTTTTTGGCGACCATAAAGCCATTCCCCGAGACATTGCGGCGTCCACGTCCCCGAAAAAAAAGACAGCGTTATGTGTTTTGCCCGAGAATCTCTGTGTGTTAAGCGAGAAAGCCACAGGAGGGTTGAATACATGTATTGAGGTACTACTTGTGACTTTCAATCACGGCCTGGCCTCTGGGCAACACTACTTCTTTCAGCATACTCCTTTCAACAAGCCACCACCATTCATTCTCTTTGCTTCTTTCATACCAGCTACTCTCCCTGGATCACAAATTCACTCGTCTGGCTCTCGTCATGGATAGATACCCCCAGAATGGCTTCAAGAGCTCGTCTCATACGACACGCTCTCCCTCTCCCACTAATGGCGCGACGAACACTCCTAGCCGCCCGGGCAGCTCTTCCAGGGCGAATCATAGCTTCACGGCCAACACTAACGGCGGTGATTTGCATCACGAGCCCACACCTCAATATGGCGCTGCCTCACAAGCTCCTCATGCTGTTGCCTATCAGCAGCCAGCTTTGAAGATGTCCGATCTTTTGCAAAGCCCGACAGCCATCTCAAATGGAAATGGAAACGGAAATATACATATATACGGACATGAGCAAAGCAATCCTGTTCTACCTCCTTTGAGTCCGAAGAAAGACACAGAGAAAGACACAGTAACGGGATCAACAGAACCAACAGAAAGTTATTCTGAAACGTTCAAACAGCTGGAGCATGCGACAGGGCCAGAGTCAATAGGCTCCCCCTTAACCCATCCAAATGGTGTCTCGATATTTCCAAATCTCTCTGCCGCCCAGCAGGAGGAACTATCTCGAGAAGCACTGGACCAAGCCGAAGAGTCCATCATTGCCGATGATAGCGCCGACAGCATCGGATCCGTAAATGGCGATGACGCTGGGTCTGATGCCGGTTATGACAGTGACACTGCCAGCTCGGCAAGCACATCTGTCATGTCTTCTGTTCGCGACTACATGTATGAAAATGGTCGGCGATACCATCGATATCGCGAAGGCACCTACAACTTCCCTAATGACGACGTGGAGCAAGAGAGGGAGGATATGAAGCACGCCATGGTCAAGCTGCTTTGTAGCCAAAAGTTGCACTTTGCTCCCATCGGTGACAACCCGCAAGAAATTCTCGATATTGGAACTGGGACAGGGATTTGGCCAATCGAAAGTGAGTTGTCATCAGCCCTTTGATTCACGATACCTTGACTCTTGATACTGGGAATCGCTAACGCCGTTCGCCTAGTGGGAGACAAATACTTGAGCGCCCATATACTCGGAATCGACTTATCGCCTATCCAGCCAGACTGGCTTCCGCCCAATGTTCGATTCATGGTGGATGATGTGGAATCGCCGTGGTTGCATCCCCGTAACCATTTCGACTACATTCATTCTAGGCACACAGTGATGGCTGTTAGAGATTGGATGAAGCTTTTCCGACGGGCTATAGAGTGAGTTATCTTGTTGTCTTCCCCTTTCCGGTAGAGCAATTGCTTACAGACATGCTAGGCATCTCAAAATTGGCGGTTGGATTGAGCTCCAAGAAATTCATCACACTCCCAAAAGTGCCCTGCCTGATGGGAATGGCGAGATGCCTCCAGATCATCCCGTTGCACGTTACTGGAAACACGTAACAGACGGACTGGCAGCCCTTGGTATCGATTTGGATACCGCTTCCGATGGCAGAATATCTGACATGATGCAGCGCGCGGGCTTCACAAATGTTACAGAGCGGGTGCTGCATGTACCCATCGGGACTTGGCCCAAGAATAAAGTCCTCAAGACGGTCGGCCTCTATTGGCGAACTATACTCTTGGATGGCATTCAGGCAATTGCTCTGGGGCCGTTGACGCGAGGCCTGGGGTGGAACCGAGAGCAAGTGGAAGTACTGCTGATGGAAGTCCGGCAGGCCTATTTTGACAATTCCAAGCTCATGTACATGCCATTTCATATTATATATGCGCAGAGGCCATAATACTCTGTGCAATATGGTGTCATTAGCGATCTATCTATATTTTGTATGGCAACACTTGATTCGAATCTCGAACTAGTATTAGAATTAATGCTTCTCCTTTTGATTGGAGATTGACTAAAATTAAACACTTTTAATATGAGTTTTTAGGGAAAATACGTGGTATTCTGCGCTACCCTCCCCAACTATTTAGCCCTTACTTTCCGCCGAAAGATATCACGACAACTCTCCTCTATGGCGTAAGAAGCACCCAAGAGAACAGGAAACGGCAATTACGGAGTAGCAGCATCAGTGGCTTGTCCAGCGTTCTGGATATGACGGGATAGTGGTTCGACCTAAGCAGCACCTGCGTACTGCAAGGGACAGTATGATATACGAATGGACCAACGAGAGCACTCATCCGCGCTCCACCTGCGCCTTTCGTCGTTTATTACAGACAAGCTAAAGAGGAACATGTCCGAGACTATACCTCATGGAAAGGGTCGCCTTTTTGCGGCCAAGACGGCGTCTCGGCCGCATCGTTTAGCGGCTCCGTGCACAGTTCATTTCTCTCTGACCCGGTTCTTGGGACTTGGGAGCGGCTTGACACACTCGTATTGCGTACATGTAACACACTTTAGTCCGTCGACGGGTTGACAGCGAGAGGCCGGTCTCACAAGGTGGCTTGCCTTGCGGTATTCACATGCTCTCCGACCATGACATATGGGTAAAAGATCGTCCTTTTGGCAATATTAATGCCAGTAGCTCGGGACTTGGGCTTCCCGGTATCTGGGATAGTCGGCGAAGCGGACGCAAGGGTCTTGGGAAACGGGTGGGATTTTGAGTACCTATGATGAGATGCTCTGCCGTGCCACATGGCCGTCCGGTTTTTCTATTGGGGCGTCTTTTTATCATATTGACAGTAATGCTAGCTCGTGCAACTACTAGGCGATAGAGCTCGCTAGTTGTTTTATTTCGGCTGCCCGGCCTATTTGGCTACAGGTACCTTCTGTATAGATGTGCGAGATGCTGCTAGCCGACTACTATAGTATATAGTGTTAGAGGCCTATTTGATAGCTAGAATTAAGCGTCTGAGAAAGACGGCGGCGCTACGGTCCGGACCTAGGGATAACTAGTAGCAGTACTACTGACGGCGAGGGTAAGACGGGCAGCAGATAGTACTGCAGTATAGTACATATAGGTCTTTGCAGCACCACTATTACGGGGACGTGGCTTGCCGCTAAATGGACCGGTTGTGGAGAGACAGGCACGGCGATCCTTCAATCACTTTAGCTGCCTCTTATTAGTGCGAACTGCCACCAGCAAGTACTGTATAGGTAGGTAGTTGCACAACTTGTAGAATATATGCATAGCTCCACCCCAATGATCATCGGAACTGTATGATTTGCAATTTGTAATGGTCTGAGAAATGTGACTCTGTTTGGTGATTTGGCAGTTTCTCGGAACGGAGAACGGAAGCTTCCGAATGCTTGTACCACTACTCCCAATACCGCTGATAAGAATAGTGATATGCAGTGGCGGTGGGATCTCTCCTCCAACATGGGCCGCGATCCGGCTGAGCGGAACCTGCTCGGAATACGATGCCAAAAGTGTCTGTTGAAGAATGGAATATCGCTGGCAATAGCAATCGGGCGCAAGCTTATACCCGTACTGTACGCAGTTCTTGGTGCTCTGAAAGGCAAGGTACTTGTACTACCTACTACCTGCTACTTCAACTATACTAGACAGTACACCATAGACCGCGTATGCATACCCAGCGATTGATGCCAATTTAGCCCGCCGGGGGCCGCCGGATAGAATGGGATGCACGACAAGGGTTCTCTTTAGCTTCTCGCGAATAGCGGCTCTTGCATAGATCGACCCGTGCTTACCTGGACCAGAACGACGGCGAGCATGCGGAGGCCATTTCGGGGACTTGCTCTAGTTTGATTGCTGTGAGTCTGGGTGTCTTGGACGATGTGGTTACATTTGGCCTCTTCCCCCGTTCGTTGTTTTCTTCTTCTTCTCTTCTTGTCGTCGATTCCCGTCCTCTTCTGTCCTCTTCTGTCCTCTGCTGTCCTTCTCCTCTACCTCTCTCATATTCTTTTTCCCTTTCCGAGTTTGGGCCGTGGATGACCAAGAAGTCAACCTTTCGTTGCGTTGTGTCCCCTTGGTTGTTGATCGTGAGAACAATCAACGACTCTAGTAAGACAGGACTCTTACTGTCTGTCTAGAGACATCCCGGCATTTTCCAGAAGCACGGCTCGACGAAACCAGAAAGTACAGACGTCAAAAGCAGGAATACGACCTATCAGATTGCTGTTATCCCCCTCACGTTTGTAGGGGTATTTACAGGAGTCTTTCCAACTCTGGCGCGGAAGAAACCCACTCGGCTTCAACGCAGAATTGCATGTAAGTAGAGTGTACATTTGCATCTTTTCAAGGCCAACCTTCAACTTTTCCCCCAACCCTCGCAAACGACACCACCTCTTCTTGCTAGATAACGCAACCCACTGAAGCCACTGCGTCAATTTTGCTGCTTAATTGTGTCCGCTGTTTCTTCTGGGTCCTTGATCCTGGTTTATCATGCATAACATGGATGGGAAGAAGTGGATCGATCTGTTTGCGGCGAGCTGCAGTACCAAGCAAAGCAACACACCAAAGCTATTATGATGTGCTGTCAATATCTTGTACTACTACCTGTAATGGCCAGCATTGCAAGGGTCCTCGGTTTCATCACATCTCATGCGGTCACAGTCTCTTGGCTTATTGATTTGTGAAGCCGCCGCAGATACATGATACTTTGTTCTCTGAGACTCTGGTTCACACTCCCCTGCATCTCAGCTTACTCCCCAGACAATCCATTGGGACAGGAAGCGTGCGCCACTTGATAAGCAGCAGCAGAGCAAGGTACAGAAACTCTCAATTCTTCCTGCTGGTAGTATTATGGCTACAGTTCGGAATTTCGGCCTCTTCGGACGGTCCATCATGAAGACTGAAGGATCAACAGCATTGCCTTGATGGAGCATGCCATCAGCAACCCACTCTTTGCACAATGGAGAGCTTATTGCTTCGATTTGCCGCAAACTGCATCTACTTGGCGGCGAGTTCAGTCCCCCCGCAAGTTTGCAGATCAGAGTGGGCTTTGGACCGTTGCAAGTTCACGTTCCGAGGCTCGCATCGGAAAAATAATAGCAATTCCGAAGTTGATTAGGACAGACCCACCCGAGGACGAAGAATCATTACCATCACGAGATGACTTTAATACCCTTCACATCTCTCAGGGTGAAGCCATCCTGACTTGTCTTGCTTTCTCCAAACACATCTTGCTACAAACTTTCTCCTTACCTTTGGCTCATACACAGTGCTTCCTAAGCGCGTTTTCTCTCTGACTTTGTCTTCTTATAGTAACCCCAATCGTTAACCACGATGGCTAAGCTCAGCATCCCGTCTAACGAACGTAACGGTTCAACTGTGGCTGCTGGTCAGCACGCGGCTAGTGCATTGGCATCTCAAGCACCTCGCATGGGGGTGCTGGCCGAAATTATTCGTGTTGAAACAGAAAAGTTGGAAACATACCTCAAAGAAAACGGCATAGCTCAACCGAGTTTTCATGTAGATGCGCCTAGCGACTTCCCCCAACTGCCCGATGATATTCAGCAGAGCCGCCAAAAGATTGTCTTCGCCACGAATGAGCTTGCAAATCTTGTCAGGGGCCCTCGAGAGAGCGTGAGGTTTGGTTCATGGAGTGTAAGTTGTAGATTTGATTATGCTCTTGCGTTCTGCTGTGCTAATTCAGGATGGTAGTACATAGACAGCTTGAACCTACAACTTATCAACAGCTATCAGCTTGGTAATACAATGCACTCTCAGTATTGAAGCACGACTAACATCACATAGCTAAGCTCGTCCCACTTGACCGCCCTATTACGTTGAAAGAGCTCCAGTCCAAGACTACGCTGGAACCCATTTTTCTTGCTCGCACTCTACGATATGCCATGACAAACTACATCTTCCATGAGCCATCTCCGGGCTACATTGCCCACACCTCCAATTCTCGTGTTCTGGCCCAAGATGCCTCGCTTCAAGCCTGGGTTGGCTTCAACACGGAGAGCTGCTTTCCCGCTGCTGCCAAGGTGTCAGAAGCGTTGAAAGAGCACCCAGAGGCAACCGAACCAACTTTCACAGGATTCAATTATGCTTTCAACACGGTAGGCAAAGAACCCATGTATGCGACTCTGAGCAAGAAGCCGATTGAAGCCGACCGCTTCGCCCGCGCCATGGTTAGCTTCACACACGGAGAGGGCTATGAAGTCAGTCATCTGGTAGATAATTATGACTTTTCAGACGTGGATGCACATGGGGGTACATTTGTGGATATTGGTGGTAGCCATGGTTTTGTGTCAGAGGCTTTGGCAAAGAGGTGGAAGAATATCAACTTCATCGTGCAGGATAGGCAAGAGATGATAGATTCTGCCCCAAAGCCTGTATCCGAGGATCCAGACGTGGCAGAAAGACTCTCTCTACAGGTCCACGACTTCTTTGCAAAGCAGCCTGTTGAAGGCGCAGATGGTAAGCCGCTTTTCCTGTTTCTTTAGCCGCCAGGATTCTCTCTTGCATACAAACGCTAACAGAGTTTGAACCATGCTAGTCTATTACTTCCGATGGATTTTTCACAACTATTCTACTCCATATGCTGTTAAAATTCTGAAAAGTCTCATTCCTGCACTCAAGCGCGGAGCTCGCATCGTCATTAACGATTACTGCATCCGGGAACCAGGGTCAGAGACTTTGTGGGATGAAAAGCTTCTTAGGGGTCTGGATAATATTATGGGACTTCTTTTCAACTCTCAAGAGCGAGACGAGCAGGAATTCTGTGAGCTGTTCAAGGCTGCCGACCCTAGATTTCGCTTCAAGGTACGTTGAGTGACAATATTTCTCGTGCTCTCTCTCTCTCTTACCTTATCTCTCTCTTGGTGGGTCATTATTCGCTAACACATTATTAGGGTGTCTTCAGGGCTGAGAATTGTAAAATGAGCGTCATAGAGGCAGTATGGGACGAATAGGACTTTGATCAATTTGAAGCGACACGGCACAAGTACACGAAGGAAGGAAAATATAGGCAAGGCATGAAGTAAACGTAGGGAGGGCCATAATGTTCATATAGCGAAACTAGGCTGAGTCTTTCAACAAGAAACACGCGTAATTGGTTTAGTGGTAAAATTCTCCGTTGCCATCCGAGCAACGTCGGGGAGCCCTGGGTTCGATTCCCAGATTACGCAAGCAATTACTTTTTGCATTTCCACTACTGTAGATGTAGAATCATTTATTACTGCTCATTTCAATTTATCTTTTTTTTGTCGATTTCAGACCCAATTCATTCTCCACCGATAACCGTTCATAGAACCAACCAACTGCTAACAACACTCAACCATACATATCATTATCCCGGACCCTCTTCCTTTTTGCCTCCATTATCACTCCGTACTAACTCCCCCATACCCTCCCTTTTCTGCAATAGTATTCGCCATTTCTGCTATAGGCGACTCGCCGAGTATGTCAAACACGGATAGCTGCACACCGTAGTTATTCAAGATCCAGTTCCGAAACGTGACGGCCACGAGCGAATCCACGCCATAGGCACTCAGCGGCTTGTTCATATCAATCTCAGAGGGCAGCATGTTCATCGCCTTGCCCAGCATGACAGAGATGCCAGCGCAGATAACGGAGGCTGCTTCTTCCACGTTTGCGACAGAGGCTAGCATGGACTTGATGTCCTTGTTCCCTGTGTCTTCACCAGCATGCAACCTTGGTGGAGGGATGTCAACCAGGTTGAGATAGGAATACAGTGCCGTACGAGTCCAGTATGGATCTGGGGTGTTGATCTGCGCATTGATGCCCCCTGTACCAACCGCCACGATTATCTGAGGGGGAATAGCCACTCCTGGTGCCATCTCTCCAGTGATGGCATGCCTGACAACCGTGAGGAAATCCTCGTGTTGAATACCAAAGAAGCCATTGGAGCGCAAAGTATCCAAGATTTCTTCATTCTCAACCAGCATCCCCGCTCCCAAGACTGGGCCAAGATCAATAGCCACAGCATGCTTCCCTTGCTGCCGTATATATCTTGCAAATGAATCTTGGAAACTGTTGCCTGCGGCATAGTTGGCTTGGCCACGGTTGCCGATAACAGCGGATGAGCTGGCGAGGAAGATGTAAAAAGGATCTTGCCTTGCGGTAGACATTGCATTGTACAGGTTCCATGAGCCGCGTGTTTTTGGTTTAATCGCCTGGTCCCAGTCATCAAACGTCATGTTATCAAAGACAGAATCCCTGAGTACAGCGGCACACATAAACACACCCCTGACAGGTGGCATCTCCAAAGCAAGGACATTTTTGACAAAGTCGTTCAAAGAAGCTTCGTCGCAGATATCCACGGCATAGGCTCTTACGTCTACTCCCTTTAGCTTAAGATTCTCGATAAAAGACTTTGAGGCATCTGACGATGCACCAGATCTTGAAAGAAAAGCCAAGTGTCGGGCGCCGTTGTTAACAAGGAGCTCAGATATGCTCTTCCCAAGGCCTCCAAGACCACCTGCTAAGATATATGTCCCTTCGGGCTCGAGAGATTCCTGGAGAGATTTTGTAGTATCCTTCTTCAATACAGAAACGGTACTTGAGTTGTCCTTGGCTATAGTTAGGTTAACATAGCTAGTATACAGTGTCTGCTGAAGATGCGACAGGCCGTTTGTCAATGCACTAATGTCAAATGGCTGCCCGAGCTCGGTGAATAAAGAAGACTTGAAATCGGCACTCTCAACGAACTGAGTTGCCAAGTCAAAAAGCTCCGCTACAAACTCTGGGTCTTCCTCGAGGAACTGGCGAAGATCCCAGTTGACAACAGTCGCAGATGTTGGTAGCATGCGACTTGAAGTAGGAGCCATTGACTTATTCGCAAACCGAACAATGCTGCCGCCTATAAATTTAGTTAGCTAATTAAAAAAAAAAAAAAAAAACAGCATAAGAATTCGACAAGAGTGACTATCATAACTTACATCTTCGCACACAGTCAAACTGTGCGTCAAATGCTTCCAAGGTGGGGTTAAACACGCAGTCCACGCCATTGCCATCCGTAGCCCCCAGTAAATTGTTGACAAAAAGCCCAGAATCGATTTCGAGGACATGGTTTTCTGGTACTCCGTGTCGTTCTAAAACCCTTCGCTGTTGATCAACATCTGGGCCAACAGTGGTAGCAAAGACGTCAGCGCCCATGGCAACAGCCAAATCGACTGCAACGAGCCCAAAAGCACTGGCACCGGCATGGATCAACACTTTACGCCCTCTCCTAATTCTTCCAATATGAATGAGGGCAAAGTAGGCGCTGATAAGAAAGCTTGGGACAATAGCGGTGTCGACGCGTTTGACAAACTGTGGCTTGACTCTCAAGAAATTCCGAATCGCGCCTCCAGGAGCCAAGGCGACGACACTGTCTCCCGGTGACAATCCCTTGACTTCGCTGCCAACCCGAGTAATCTGCCCCCTAGCGTCTACCCCTATACTTGACTCTTTGGCCCTACCAAGGGCGATTTCGAGATCTACGAAAGTAAGGGGCATTTCTTTAACAGAAATTTCAATCTCGTCCGGTTCTAAATCTTGTATCTCAGACTCAATGAAGAATAGACTGTCCTCGCCGAAGCCAGGATTGTTAATTGTGAGCTGAAGTCTGCGGCCAGCAGCGAATGGCTGTTGAGAGAATCTCGAAGATGAAATTTCACCCTCAATTATGCGGTTGATAGATCGAATGGTAGTGAGACGAGGGATATAGATTTTCCCGCCACTTTCGGCAAACTCTGTGTCCTTTATGGATGCCGACTTGGATCCAAAGGCTACATCAAGAAGACGTAATACATTCTTCACAACGGTGGCATCCCCAAGCTTTGATTCTTCTGCCAAGTCCAAAGTGACCAATGACTTCAGAGAATCCTCGGAAAAGAGGGTTCTGGCAAGTCCGACGATGGGCGATCCGCGAGGATTTTTGCAGCTCATCTGAGCCTCTCGAATAATCCAGAGAATATTCCTAGTACGAGCTTGTAGCATATGGAAACAATCGAAGTCTTTCTGTTTCCAAGAGAATACAGAGTTATCACAGGACTGAAGAAAGCCGGAGAATTCAAGTAGAGAAATAACTGCCTTGCCTGTGAAAGTAGCTGGATCTGCTAATGCTTTATCGGCAGTCGTGATAGAGACGTCGAAAGAGAGCTCATTAGCTTCTTCAAAGCGACTGATAATATCAATGAAGCTTTGTACTTCTAGACTCTTTTCTGATGGAATGAGAATGACGACGGGTCTTGTTAAAGGGGATGATTGGTTGCCTCTATAAGCCTCGAAGATGGCCTCTTCGCTTCCACTGTGATGGACCAGCATCTTATTATCACTCGTACCCTGATCTATTGTTTCGCCGCCGAATGTGCTCCTAGGTTCATTTGGCTCCAGCTCATGCGATTTTTCCCCGACGGAAGCTCGTGTTAACAGCACACCGCCATCTTTTAGGTACGCTTTCAAGGTATCGGTATCTACCCCCGTTTTGTCGTACACCACGATCAAATGGTAATCGTTCTTGATGCTTGAAAGATCAGATACCTTCTCAAGGAATGGCTGTAGCGGAGTATCTTTGACAGAATTGAGAAGCTGGGATGCGACACCGTCTCCTTCTACCTCGACAATTGTGTATCTCAAAAGTTGAGGAGTCATGTCTCGGCCCGGAGTGACTGCCTTGAGAGTCGCTTGCGAGAGCTGATAACCACCACCTATTTGAAGGATTGATAACCCTGCATACTTGTGAGCTAAAATAGACACTTGCTCGATATATGAACTGGGCCTAGCAAAAGTAGCATCTTCATTCCAGATGATCTCGCTGCAGAGATTGCGGTTGGTGGGTAGGAAACCTCCCTCTTCACGCGATGGGCTCTCCAAGGCTACAAAACGTAAGCCTTCAATGATAACGCAAGATTGATCTCTCTTCGTATGTTTCATGAAAATAGTTGCTTCTGCGTTTCGAATACCAGTCTTTTCGGCTGTGGAATAACCAGCAAAGTCCTCGCCAGATTCAGTATCGCCCAAGTTTGCTGTTACAAAAAGACTCTTGACGAAAACCGGGACCATTGGTAAAGGCTGGACTGCCAATAGAGTATGAATCATTGAATCCAAAGTAGTCGGATGTATGAGGTGTGGATACTCAAACTCGCAAGGCATCTTTGATTTGGTATCCGGAATTCTGACTCTGCTTACACAGTGATCGCCCTTTCTGCGAATTTCGACAATGTTCTGGAATATGGGTCCGTAGTTCATTCCGATGGAGTCAAGGTGCTCGTAAAGCTGCCGTGGAATTATCGACTCTTTGCAAGTCTCGATAATGGCACCTTGACGTTTGCCATAGGATTGGAAGGCAGCCTGCCAATTTCCAACCTTGTAGTGGAAACGTAAACTTCCGCTGGCATGTTGGTCCCAGGATCGACCTTGGTGCCGAGAGTAAATTGTAAAAGATTTTGCACCAATTTTACCATGATCGACTGTACTTGTTGGATCGTTCTTAATGCTGAGAGATACTTCTAAGCCGAAGGCAGTATCAGGGACCGTCAAGGCTTTCTCAATCTTCATATCTACAAGCTCGTAGCCGAGAAGATTTTGTGTACCTTGAGCCAATTGCTTCGCCCCCTCCAAAACCATTGCGATTATGCCTGAGGCAGGGTAGACAACTGTCTTTTGCACTTGATGGTCTCGAATCCAAGGATTTTCCGAGATACGCAAGAATCCGCGCCATCTTGGTTCAAAGGGCCCAATAGAGTCTACTACTCTGGCTCCGATGAGGTCCATTCGAGGGTACTCTCTAAAACGGCTCTCAATACTCAGCTCAGTCTCATGCCAGTACTTTTTGCTGTGGTTCCATGAGTATGACGGTAAATTGGAGAGACACCTCAAAGATGCCTCTTGATAGCCCTCTGAAACAACATTTTTCATGTTAACGGAATATCCTCTGGACCACAAAGAGCCAACCAAATTGAGTAGTGTTACGCATCCATTTTGTTTTCGCTCAAGGACCGAGTAGTATTCAAGGCTAGAAGCACCGCTGATAGTAGCGAGGATATCGGCTGTGGGCGATCGAAGGGCTGCAGCAGGACTAAGCTCTATCAATACATCTGGACGGGCATCCGCTGGAACGCTCATCAGCGACTGAACTGCTGCAACGTAGTGAACAGGAGAGACCATGTTATTTGACCAGTATCGAGCATTTAACTCAGTGCCTATAACTTGTTTGCCGGTTACAGAAGAGATCATTTTGACACCCTCGAAACACGTATTAGTGACAATGTCGTCGAGAGAGTCAGCATAATCGTGCTCGACAAGCTTCATGTGAGATGAGTGGTAAGCAACTGAGACATTAAGAACCTTGCTGAAGATTTTCTTCTGGCGCAAGTCGCTCGCGATAAACTCGATGGCGTCGGCTTGGCCAGAGATCGTAACTGACCGGGGACTGTTAATGCAGGCAACTTGCGCAGACTTGTTAACTTTGGCGAGATATGCTGATGCTTCTTCAGTCGACATTCCAACAACCATCATGCCTCCTATGAGTTTTGGGGCTCTAACAGGAAGGCTGGCCGCAGCAAGTCCACGGTAATAGGCAATTTTCCATGCGTCATACCTTGAAATGGCCCCGGAGGCATAAGCAGCAGCAATCTCGCCCGAAGAATGCCCAAACACATAACTGGGCTGAATGCCAAAAGATCTAAGTAGATCAACGAGAGCAATCTGAAGCGCAGTTGTTGCAGGCTGTGATATTTCAGGATCAGATATGTGTGTGCTATCTGCTCCCCTAAGAATCTCTTCCAAGAGGTCGAATCGAGAACCGAGGGCAATCTGTAAGAAGCAGCTGGCTTCCTTGAGACTGGTGGCGTACGTGTTGAAAGACAAGAGATCTTTACCCATCTGTGCCCACTGGGCACCTTGACCACAAAAGACGAAGCCTAACTTGGGCTGTTTCTTTGACGAGCGAGTCGCAGAGGCTGCATCAAAGCCTCGAATCTTATTTACAAGCTCCGCCGTGGATTCAGCTACAATGAACCCCTTCCACTCGAGATTTGATCGACGACAGCCGAGGGTATATGAATAGTTGCGCAAGTAGTCTTCAGCACCTTGTTGGATCGATTCAACAATTGGAATGTGTGAATCCATGACACGAGACACACCCAACTTGTCATTTGCTGAGTAACAAAACAGCCGCACATCACGCCGTTCTTTATTTGAGTTCCTGTTGTGCTCTAAAGGCGCAATGTCCATAGAGGAATGATTTGCCTCCAGTTTTTTCTCCAAAAGATAGCCTGGGGCTTCATCTACGACAACGTGGGCATTGGAACCACCAAAGCCGAAAGAATTGACGCTTACGCGGCGAATGCCGGGAATGGGCCAATCGAGCATTTCCAACGGGACCTTGAGTTGAATTAGCAATCGAAATTATCAGCATATACTTTGATGTGGAAACTGTAATTACCTTGACCTTCCAATTCTCAAAATCGATATTAGGATTACCTTTTTCGAAGTTGATATTTGCAGGTATGCGGCCACGCTCCAAAGACAAGATTCCCTTGATCAGGCCCGCAATGCCGGCTGCGCCCTCAAGATGGCCGATATTCGTCTTCACAGAGCCGACAAATATCGGGTTATCAACAGAGCGGACAGAAGCAATAGTTTCAGAGATAGCTTGGAGCTCTTGACAATCGCCTGCCTGCGTTCCTGTGCCATGGCACTCAATGTAACCAGTCTGGTTGAAATCCAGGCCGGCTGAGGCATATACTGCACGGATATTGGCAGTCTGAGCATCTTTGTTAGGAAAAGTAATACCTAGTGACTCATTAATACCGTTACTTCTTTTTCTTAGAGAAGGTAATAGTCAAAAGCTCCTATCAACACACCTTTGGTGTGGCCGTCCTGGTTTATAGAACTAGCCCGCATGACAGCGTGGATGGTGTCATTGTCACGGATAGCATCTGACAGACGCTTCATAACTACAACTCCAACGCCCTCGCCTCGTCCATAGCCGTTTGCTCGAGAATCGAATGTGAAACATTTCCCATCTGGGCTCAGCAAGCCCAGCGCTGTCATCGGTAGCATTGTTTCAGGAGTCAGGATCATGCCTGTTCCAGCAGCTATGGCCTAATGTACAAGTCAGATCGGAGCCTCAGTGTTCTAAACTCACTTGGTCTTACTAGGGATGTCTCTCCTGTTCGAAGGCTCTGCGCAGCCAAATGAGTTGCAATGAGGCTTGAGCTGCAACCAGTGTCCACAGTCATGCTGGGGCCGTGCAAGTTAAAAAAGTACGATATGCGATTTGACATGATTGCAATTCCATTCCCTGTTGCTGCATACCGGGGTCCCCAACTCTGGTCACGGAGGCTGATATATTCGTAGTCTGATTGTTCAACGTTGTTAACATGTTGTATTCTTTAACTCCATCCGGATAGCTGAATATGTGGTGCTTCCTTACCTTTGACAAAGGATCCCACGTACACTGCAGCATCGCTGCCGTCAATATCTTCTTTCCGAATACCAGCTAAAGTACAAAAGTCATGTTAGCTCTCATGGTTTTGTAGTGGTTGTCTTGGCTCTGAACCATACGAACCATTTTCAAGAGCTTCGTACGAAATCTCAAGAAGCATCCGCTGCTGAGGGTCGACTGCGTTCGCTTCTTCTGTTGGGATCGAGAAGAACTTGTTTCTATCTGTGAGTATATACCCAATGCCAAAGTATTGGATGTTTCTTGTGTTCTTACCGGAGCATCAAATGCACTGATGTCATCTTTGAGGAAATGTGCTCCCCTGAATGATATCTGCAATAGGTCAGTAAAGCAATGCGAACACGAAGAGGTTGAGTAGAAACATACACTTCCCAGCCTCTGACCACTTGGGTGATAATAGCCATCGATATTGAGACGATCTTTAGGAAACTCTGACCACTGCGATTCCTTGCGCTCCAACACATCCCACAGCTTTTGCGGGGAAGTTGCATCGCCTGGGAATCTCAGTGCAAGACCAACAATAGCGATGTCATCCATGCTGGTGGATCAAATGTGAAGCTTGCAGGTAATATAATATCTGCATATAAAGGCACTGGTTCGTCTTTTTTTGCGTACGCGTATAGAAATTTACGAGAATTGGGTTGAGAGGAGGTGCAGCGGCAGAAATGAGCTCGCTTTCGCACCTGGCAGTGGTAATTGAATCAATGGAATAAGCCCTGAGGAATTGAGAGTGGAGAATAGGTAGAAAAGTATTCAATAAGGGAGCTATCGAGAGCCTTTATACTTGAAGAAGAGGTTCTTGAAATCTCGTTTACAACCCTGCGTCGCTGAATCACAGCTTTATGTTGACCATGTTGACCAAGTGCCAACACCTTGCCATGTGAATCTCAACCCAGGTATATAGTTTAGTTTGCCTTTTAATGACGCAGCCAGGATTGCAGAAGACATTGCCTAAACCGAATAAGGAGAGTAGGCGCTTGCAATGTTTGTCCAAGAAGACCAATTGAAAGTTCTGGGGCATGCTCCAAACAATAGTTGAATAGCGGCAAACAACCGCACCGAGACGAACAGGCGTGGAGACAGTGAGTTGTTGCTTTAGCCTTATCTGCACAGGCCGCCGACTTGACCAGGGGCACAGCTCCTAGGCCGGAAACGGGCCGTCATGGGGACAAGACTTGGTAAAGTGTCGATGCCCCCATGAGACAATTAGTGGTGTTGGGGATCCTGCAGGAAGCTGGCCCATGCTCCTACATGTGGAACAGGTAGCATCGGCGCGTTAAAGTACAGATGAAAGGAATGGCCACGGAGCTAATCTCATCAAATTCGATCAAGCTCATGCGTCACGCCCTGCACAGCACAGCACAGCACAGCCAGGCTTTCTGCAAGAAAGAGCCTCGCAGGAATTGCCGAAAGGAACGAAGTGAGCCCGAAGATTTGCGTCTGGGGCATTCGATCGGCCAATGGGAAAGGTTGTCTTGGCATGAACGGCTGAAAAGAGTAGCTGGATTCCTAATGACTCGGAATTTTTTCTTGGATGGTCTTGTGGAAAGTCTTTCTAAATGACAGCCGTTGTACTATACATTCCTTATCAAGGGATGCCACTCAAGCAATTGTGATGATTTGATCGGCTTCTGTCGGGTGTATTTCAATAGTTAATCCCAATGTCCAATTTTGAATGATAACATACTTGAGTGCATCTCAGGGTCTAAACAGAATACTTGCTTTGAGCCCCTGGAAACCAAACTGCTACACCGTAAATCGCTGGCTGCAACAAGAGAACCTTGTCTATGCCAACTTTACTCAAGAGGGTAGCTAACCCTAGGACTTGGCATCATCCACGCGCCTAGAGAAGTTGCGGTCAAAGAGTTTTGCTAAGTGGACAGCAGAAGAGCATTCGGGTACAGGCATTTGGCCTTTGTACTAGTAGTTGACCAACGTTGCCGCGGGATGAATTAAGATATTCCAATGCTGGAACATCTCAACAAGGGGCTAAAGAGAAACAGGGTGCACAGTAACGTGGATAGATGGCTAGACTTTTGCTAAAACAACGACACAGAGCTGGAAATAAGAATGACGTTCCAATTTGGCACGACAGTAAACAATTCGTCCTCAGATATGACTTCAGGATGAACGCCTTGGGTGACAAATTTGGTTCCTCAGCCGGATAAAACGCTTTCACGATAAAACGTGTCAATATGACTAGATTACAAAGAGAAAGCTAGACCAATCAACGGAAAGCCTTGAACATGACGCTCTTGCAGAATATCTGCGGCACATAGCCAAGGATATGATTTTGGTACCGTTGGACCAACAGCCTGAGGAAAGGAAGCAGTGGGCGGTCAGCTTAAATTGGTGCCGAAGCTAAAGCGCTCCGAGATTCTATCCAGGCCAAGTTTAGTTACGGAATCAAGCATCGATTGCGCAGCTCCCCGCTCAGTGCTCCTCGTGAGATGGTTAGCAGGACTTGCAACCGTGGAGCCGGTTGGCTAGATGAATATGGAACTCATGGATCGTCAAGGTCTGCCAGCTCCACCATCGGATATAAGCAGCATCTCTTATGGAGCTCCGTATGTGGTATTCCGGTTTCCTTTCCGCTTTTTGGTCTTTTTGAAATGAGGAAATTCGATTCCCGATGGGTTTTTTTGTATTCCTGGCTGCCAAATACAGCGTGTCCAAAGCTTCCAGATGCTCGCTTCGGCTGATGATTTGACGCAGCATTGTCTGTTGTTGCCTAGATAATCTTGGGACACGTACCAATAATTGGATTGTTGGAGAGTGTACTCGTCCAAGTTCGTCTAGCTACTAAGAATTCATGACCTGTATTTGTGATTCGACCGCTTCCCTAGCTCCCGTGATCTGGTGACACAGCAAACGGGTAAGCTGAGAGAATATCTAACGGCATATTTGGATCGATACCCTGGTAGCTTTTGTAGGCTTCCAATATAATCAATGCCCAGGAGTCAGGGAGAGATAAGATGGACAAGAGGATGAGACCTTGACGTGGTGAGCCGAGAAGTTCTTTTACCCTCCCATATAATCGATTCAACGTCGTGTCTTGTCCATCTCAGCCGCCAGATCTCTTACGATGCGGCTTAAGCGGCCGTATGCTGGCCCAGATCCTCGTACGATGAAACGTTGAGCCGCGTACCACAGACTCATGCAGCAGTCGATCGCTACTTGCTTATTCAAGTGCTCTCACGTCTCATACGCTCGACCGGTTGGAGGTAGGATGGGTGTAACCCGACTGCAAACGAACGGCTCGGTGCCGGGCGTCAAAAGCCAGCCAAGTTTCGATGCTGCCTGTGCACTTGCCATTTCTCTAGCGGTATAACATCGCGACATATACCAGAAAAGCCGTGGCAGAGTAATTTGTCACAGGACCAAACGACAGTGTCACTCAAGTCAATGGCCGTCCCGGTACCCGTCAAGCCGCCCGCTGCTGGAGAAGTCGGCTCGTCTCATATTCGTTGAGTGCAGAGCGGGAGAAGGCTCGAAACATCCCAACACACCGTATGGGCTATTGCCGTGTCGCTGGCGCCCAGAACAGCCCCCATGCATCATCGCATGCACACCCTCATGCACACCCTCATGCCAGCCATCATGGTTGCGCTTCTTCTGTGAGACGCAGGTAACGTACATACAGCCCCATGAGCCGCACAGGTGCAACCGAGCCCAGAAATGTTTCGGATACATATTCAATGAGGATCCTCCTCTGGGGCAGAGACCGTCATCCATCGCCCCGACTCGCCGACCTGTCTCAGCACGACTATGTCTGACTTCGGCTCCCACGGCTTTCTCTGTCCCAGGATCGACATGGCCGCGCATGGTCTATCATGGGAGCAGTAACCAGCGCAAAAAGAAGCTTGATCTGTGGACGGTTTGCGGCCCTAGATTGACTGTTAGTGCTGAAAATCTTTCACTGCGATAGTTCCACGGCAAAGTCGCGTCTTGTCTCATATTGCCCTGAGATCGTGGCGTGGACAGCTCCTTCCTTGCAGCGTATCGAGGCGTGGCGCCATCGCCCTGAGCCGCTCTGCCCACGAAACCTGCCGAAATCATCTCGCTTGGCCCTCTCTTCCCTTGCAGAAGAGCCATCAACAGCCAGGATTTTAAACCGTAAAAGCTCCCCTTTCTTGACTGTCTTCATCCTTTCCCTCTTCACAAGGAATCGATCTCTTGAACGATCAGGCAAGACGCCTGATTTCGACTTCTTGGACAGTCTTGACTGGTTCACTATCAGATCGAGATACAACAGGCGTCTTCTCCAGAAATCATGGCGGCAGAGTACCGCCTATCGCTCTCTTATCCGAACCCATCTCTTGGCCAGATGGGGACAGGATCACAAACGTCCAACTCTATAGATGACGAGGCTTCCCGCTCAAAATTTGGCCATGGGGGCTCGCAGCAAGTGAAGGGCCTACAACAGGTGGTCTTGGTCGTAACGTATGGCTTGCCTCTCGCTTCAAATCCAATTCTAACGGCGACAGGCTACTTGTTGGTCTTTTGATCTCGACCCTCGATACGTCGATCGTATCTACGTCCTTGGTCACAATATCGAATGACTTGGGCGATTTTGTCAATGCGCCATGGATTATATTGGCATATTTGTTGACGTATATGGGTTCGAATCATGTGCCCAGGCCTAACAGGAGTTTACTGCTCTAACAAAGTCTCATAGGATTTGCCGTCTGTATCTCCAAAATGAGCGACATATATGGACGGAAGAATATTCTATCTCTTTGCTGGGTCATCTTCTCTGGATTTTCCTTGGGATGTGCTAACGCAAAAGACATGACTGCACTGTACGTATTTTCTTGATCATATTTCCTCTACCGCAAAGAAGAAAAGAAGATAGTGACACAAGCCTCTTAGCATCGTGTGTCGTGCATTTCAAGGCATAGGGGCGTCAGGGTTATACAGTTTGACGCAAATAGCCCTCGTCGAAGTCGGCCCTGTCCACCGTCCCAGCCTGATCGGAGCCTTGATCGGAGCAACACTTGCGGTTGCCTTTATTCTTGGCCCTCTTCTTGGAGGCCTGATTTCAAGGCTATCTGATTGGAGATGGCTTTTTAACCTCAAGTGAGTTTAGCAACATTTCAACTCACAATAGCCTGAGCTAAACTATCATAATTGTTTGTTACCACAGCATCCCCTTTGGACTAGTTGCTATTCTCGCTATTACAAGCTTCTGGCCTCGGGAGGAGGTATCCCATTTGCTCTCTTGGGAGGCTTTTACGAGTATAGACTTTTTCGGCGGCGCTACTCTGCTTTGCGGCTCATCTCTGCTGGTATTTGCCATTCAACAGGCTGGTTCTCAGACATTCGCCTGGTCTAGTCCGTTAATCATATTGGCCCTTGTCGTATCTGGCCTAAGCTGGGCCGCGTTTATATGCTGGGAGGTGATTCTAGACTCGAGGAGGCATCGTCATATTGAGCCAATATTTCCAATTCGCTTAATGTTGCGCAGGGTCTATGCTTCAGGTCTCATGTAAGTCTCCCGTTCTCGTGTACCTTTGGACAAGTCTTGACGTGATGATGCAGACTTACTCTTCTCACTGGATTTTCATACATCTCTCTCACAATCATTATACCGGAGCGTTTCCAAATCGTCAATGGTGACAATGCACTCATAGCTGGTATCCACCTCTTCCCACTTCTTTGTGCCTGCGCTATCGGATCCTTTCTGGGTGGCGCAATATCCAGCAAGCAGAATAACACTTCGTATACGCTCATTGGGTCATCTTGTCTCCAGCTTATAGGGCTTGGATTGATGACAACTCAGTCCAGAGAAAACAGTACACAGCCGTCTCAGTACGCTTATCAAGCCTTGTTCGGATTGGGAGTTGGCCTCTGCTTTTCTGCAACGACCATCATGACGAGCATTTCTACGGCTGAGTCAAGTGAGAAGGCCACAGCACAGGGTGCCATTGCGCAGGCCCGAGTATTGGGAGGCAGCATCGGGCTTTCCATTTGCACCGTCGTATTCAACATTCACGTTAACCGATATCTGGAAGGCCACTTGACCGAGTCACAGCTCGAAAGCCTTCATCGATCGCCGCTATCAGGATTGCAGCTTCCCATTGACCAACGAGATCTAGTTAAGACCGTCTACGCTGGAGCATATACCGAGGAGATAAAAATTATGGCGTGTATTTGTTCAGTCATGGTAGTTGCTGCCCTTTTCACTCTGGAGAGACACCCTGCGCCACTAATGAGAATATGGTCAGCATCAGAAGAAGGACGATTTTCGAAGCGTGGAGGAAATGACTCAGAGACCGAAATGATTGGCATTGGCAGTGCCCGTCAGACCGCCTGAGTTGACTCATAACCATTTGGATCACCACATTTTCAGGTACTTAACTCTTTATTACGGCGTACTTTTGTGAAGTATATTACCTCTTCTGTCCAACCCAACCAAAATGACCAGCCTGACATTTGCAGATTTAAGGCAAAGTGCAAGTTGAGATTCTTTTCCTATCGTTCTGTTTACCGTATGATATATTTCGCTATCCAATCTGCTTATATTGCTTGAAACAATTTGATCATGGGGTAGCAATTTGGTGTTTGCTGTCTGGTGTTGTGGCTTTGGCTCCCTGGGTGACAAGTGGTCACGCCAATGTATGATATGAAGTCTTTTATTTTAATTTAGTCCCCCCCCCCGTATTGCTCTCACATAGGAGAGTATAAAAGGGTATAGAGCAGCTGTCTTCACACGGCAACTCCTTCTCCGTTGTAAGCTAAAACACCATTCGGTGTCGACGTTGCGTGTTATCTGTGTTCCAAAGATGATTTATGTATTCAACACAGGCCCTTGGTCACCATAGATGGGGTCCTTATTAAACCAGGATAGGTTTTTGATGTTGCCTATTTTCGACTCCTCGTCCTGGCTACCGTAGCACATGTCCCAGTTTTTGCCATCAGGGTAGCATCCAACCATCAAAAAATGATCGCGATCAATGTCTTTGAGGAGACGGTGGCCCACGCCTGCAGGAACTACAATCACGTCTCCCCTCTCAACGATGGGTTCGACACGTCCAGGGTTGTGCTCGCCTCCAAAACAGAGCCTCGCACGGCCAGCCGTGACGCACAAGACCTCGTGAGTTGTACTGTGAAAGTGCGTGGTGTCATACATGGTATAGCGCCATTGAGGGGTGACGACGCCAATCTTGCAGACGTGCGATTCGATCTGGTCTGCTGAGGCGCCTGAAGGGACAAAGGCAGAGTGGTAGATGATGAGGGGCTTTGAATTGAGGGAAGAATTGGGGATGAGGTTATGGGCTGGTATCTGGTGCTTGGAGATGCGGAGCTTGGAGAGGGGAGTGAGGTAGGAATCGGCAGAGCTCATGACGAGTTTAAAATAACTGAATAATTAAGGGGAGGCGAGAATCACGGTTTCGATTCCATGCGAGTTGCAATTGAGTAGGAGGCAAAGACACCATTTCCGTTAGTTTATCCATATCTGCTATATCTGCTTTGGCATCTTTGACGTGATAATGGTAGGACCTGGAGTCAAGATGATGTAATGAGAGGATGTGGGGTTTGGCAGAAGCAATCAGTTTGCCCCTTGTGCCTCTATTCCATACACGTAGTGCTACTATTTATTGCCTTTTTTTTTTTTTTTTTTTTTTTTTTTTTTTT
>KQ479183.1:0-11313 GCA_000331835.2 Trichoderma hamatum GD12 | reverse complement strand
CCTTTTTTTTTTTTTTTTTCTTTTTTTTTCTTTTGCATACATTCGGTAGCGTTTACGCGGTTGCAGGATAACATAATCGTTCATGATTGTGTAATCAAGACATTCGTGTCTTAAAATATTAGGTTTTTGGTATTTTGTGTTTTAACTTCTAGAATGGCAATGTAGTCGCAAGTGCTTATGGAGCTCCAGCACGCATAAGTGGGTGAATAGCTTTAGCCACCTCTTTTCTCCATCTCCCCTCTTTTTCTTTGATAGCTCAAATACCTCCAGTGAGCAGTGGCTTAAAGTAAATTGTCATCAGTCCGTTGACGCCCAGGTCGCGCGCCGCCGCCTTGAGGGCCTGGTGCGCGGGACACAGGTCGTCGTAGTACCGCATGTCCTCCAGACTGGCAAACTCGAACCTAGCGGCAAAGTCGAAGCCCTGAGAGCGCTGGTCGGGCTCACAGGCACCGACGGCCATGTCGAGGATGTAGGGCTTGCCATCCTGCTTTGGGGGTTGCTCAGGTTAGCTGTCTATACTGTGTGCTTGTGCCTCAGACATGGTCATGGCTTTGAGGTTGGATAAGGGCTGGAGATGAGTTTTACCTTGGTGCTCGTATCTCTGACGGTCTTGTAGAGCTCTAGCAGCTTTTCCTGGTCCTCCTTGCTGGGGAGCTTGAACATGGTGACTCGATGGACGTGTTCAGTCATTTTGGCGGAATGTTTCGGCTACGGCGGGGGGGCTTAGAGACGAAGAGTAACTGAATCCAAGTGGAAGTGGAGAAGAAGCGATGAAATATATAGCAGGAGAAGAGAGAGGAGGGGGGGACAGAGGGCCGAGCAGTGAGGCTAGCAGCCTTTAATATTAATAAAGCGACGATGATGTGAGCATGAACTGCTCGACAATTGCCGAGTTTGGGTACTTGATGCTGCGGCTGGTGTCGGGAGAACGCTTCAAGTCCCCAAGCTGTGGGGGTTCCCAGCGCGGAATACAGGCACCAGATAAGCTGGGTGGCTGGCAATCTATTCAAGATGCGGAAAAGAGACGAGGATTAAATCAGTTTGACTTTTTTTTAATCCCCGATAGTACTAATCGGGATTATTTTTTTTGTGGTTCTTTCTTCTTTTCCTTTTCCGATGATGCGATGCCCTCGGGGTTTGTATACCGAGTTGACTTGGACGCGGCGATTTGTGTAGATTTGCTGCTAATCCGCACAGCGCCGGTACTGACCAAGGAAGTATAAAGCAATTAGATTACTTGTAGCCTTGAAGTACCGCACCTTGATCGGCCTTCAAAAAGAAAACAGAAGAGGGAGAATCACAGTCTCATGCGGAAGCTATAGCATGTACAGTAGTCGTATGTCTTTAGAGCTTTCATTGACCGGTTAATTATGGCCTAATGCCCAGCGCTAAATGACTCGCTTCTCTTCTCCCCAGAAATCAATCTGGGCTTGCTGGGGTTGGTTGGTTGTATTTTCTGCGGAATGCCGAGGAAGCCCCCAAGCATCCATGCGTCATCCGTATAATACATATTTCCGCATATAAGCATGTGCCTCACATTTAACTACCTCCGAGATGATGCTGTTGGGGTCGACGCTTCTCCTTTCACCATGAAAATTGTGGAAGCAGCTGCCTATCAGGTTGGGACTGCTTGAGGTTCTTGATTGGCAGACAAAATTCTAATGAAGCTGGTTTGAAACATGGCTTGGTGGCGGTAGAAAATTTTTCATTTAAAATGAAACATGTATGCTGGCCGGAGAAAGCCTTGCTGCAACTCGCTCGCGATAGGTGTATAGTATGCGTAAACACCTTGGCTTTTATATTAGGAATTGATTTCACGCATCTATGTCATGTAATTCTTGCATAGGTATATAGCTTTTACGCTATATATGTGTAGCCTTTGTCCCTAAATCAGCCAGTTCTCAACATACCTCTATCTTTGATCGATGCACGACCCGTCTAGAAGGAGTCGGCTACTTCCGCCACCATCGTCAAAGATATTAACAGAATAAAGATAATATAATATATATATATATATTAGAATAGTGTATTCTTATTTGGGAAATCGTTTTCATTATTTGAATTTTACACTGGCAGAGCACAAAGTTTGAGATACACCATGGCTTGTTTGCAGTCAGTATGGACGGGGCGAACCGCTCTCTCAGACTTCAACACGACGTCGTGCATTCCCCTTCAATTTCAGCAGTAGACATCATTCTTAGAACAAAGAGGTGCGGTGGCGAAAGAGAGGCTAATTCATAGTTTGAGGCTGGTGAAATATTGAACACTAATGTTGAGAATAGGCGCCGCCAGGTCTCTGGGAGCCTCAGGCGATCACTCCTTTCCCATTTTTTTTTACTGATTTTACATCCTTTCAGACTAAATTAAATACTTTTTTATATGTACAGTATACTGATATGCAAAAGTACAAGATCCCGTTTCAATGTATTAGAGAAATGCGGTGGTTGTGAACTTGAGCTCGAGTTCTTTGGAAGAATTTCCTCCTCTGAAAGAGAAAATGTTGTATACAAGCATTGGCACTCTTCTATATCAGGATCAATATTTCCACCCATGTCAAACAATTACGGCGAAGAAAATTCAAAATATTTTCAAGCCACGCAGACGTATCTACTTTGCGGGCCATTTAGATTTTGCATGTAGCCTTGACCTTGACCTGTTGGTATTTCTCGTGGCTGGGCATATGCCTGTTGTCAGCATACGGACCCGCCCGCAATCACTCAGTCTCTATAGCCTGGCATATAAGTACGCATGCTGCGACCACTCTTGACTTGTTCTCGACTCTCATCTTCTTCCACTCTTGCCCTCGTCAGTGCCCATCATGAATTGCTTGCGTAATTGTACCCACCTTGTGCCTGCTCGGGGATCTGAGCCAGAATATGAGAACCCCATCATCAGTCACTGGCAGGTCTCCGAGTATGGCCACAACTTCTATTTTTGCGCGACACATCGAGTTTATCATTGCATCTTCATTGATGGTAGCCTCGATCAACCATTTTGCGGCGAATGCGGCCCCATTTACTATCAAGGCTTCCCAAATGTCATTTGGGACAAAGACCATGATAGACCTGCAGAGCAGCCGGCCACTCAGCATGTCATGGCCAGCGGCCATGAGCTAATGAGGCTGAATCTTCATGCACCGGCGAATCCCTTCGCTCTGCCCTCTCCCGGTGATTTCCCTGATGACGAAATTCAAGTCCCACGAGATGACCCTACGTATCAAGGCCTCGGCACAGTCCTGGTTGGTAATCCTCGTCAACGTAGTCTGTGGCGCTTATCATTCCGGAGCTACGCGGGAGCGCTTGGTTGGATGCCCTGTGGCCGAGATATTGGCCAACGGGCGGAATTCCTAGTCCTGGCAGAGCACGAACAGCATGGTGATCACGTCTTCAAGCAGGCCCGACTTTGGGCTTGCCAGGCCCAAGGCCACTTTGACTTGCACAAGGATATCCGCTGGGTTCTCTGGAACATTTACATGCTGAGCAACGACGTCCTCTACAACAGCCAGGAAACGAATGAGCAGGTCATTTGGAACATGCGCGGATGGCTTCACAGCCTATATGTCACGGCTGCAAATCTCTTCGATTACCACCAGATTCAAATTCCTGTCCCCATGCCTGAGCATGATTGGCTCGTTCGCCCCATCGGCCTCTTCAATCCCCCTGTGGCCGAAGCCGAGCAGGAGGCCATGGGCGCACAGCCCAACTCTCCTATCGCATCTGATATGGACTCTGATGACACTGTTGATCTCGCCATGGCTGATCTCACCATGGTCGACGAACTTTCTTCTGGAGAAGATACTCCTGACGAGGGCGACTCCGATTTGGACTTTTAACCCTTCACGTCCAATGAGGTCAACCTCTGCCCGCTCTCGTGCGCACGTTTCTCTAGCGGCGTTTGCGTTTTTGACAGCTTTCTCTTCTTTTGTTAATGTCGCCTTTGATTCAAAAAGCCAAAAAGCCAAAAAAGGAAGGGGTATAAAACAGAACACACACACACACACACACACACACACACACACACACAATTACAAGAAATAGCTGTTTCCTTTCGCTGCAAAGAGTTTTTCGCCATTTAGCTTCCACAATAAAGAAGCATAAATTATCCGGCATCGCTACAAAAAGTTTATCGACGTTCGGTTTCCATCATAGAGGAACAATGATTAATCGAACCCACCAAAAAAGAGAAAACGCCAAAAAAAAAAAGAGGGACAAGTCTCGCTTGTTCTTTGTTCTTTTCAGTTTCTGGATGAGAGAAGCGATGATAAATAATATTTGCTTTTGCTAGGAGCCATTGTGAGTCCACCAATCAAGAAGATTCGACTTCTCCTGCTAACTTCTTCTCAGTTTTCTGTTGTACTTTTGTACATTTGGACACTCATGGAGTGGATTCTGACGCCTTTCCATTGTCTTTTTTATATCTGTTGGCTCTTGGTTGAGAAAATATAGCACCAGAGCAAGGCATGGGGTGACAGGGGCACATGGACTCAGGTTTTACAACTTGAGATGGCAAAGGATGCGAATAACGTAGGACATGAATAACGTATGATACGAATAACGAAGGATATGAACAACGGTCCTTTTCAAATTTGTGATGGCAAGCCTATATCTAGGACATGCTTTTTTCTGCTCTTTTCTTTTCCGTCTTTCTTTCTCTTATTGTTAATAATAGCGCCAATATACCAGCGCATGTATGAGTTGTGTAAACAAAGAGTGTCAAGTGTCAAGTGCCAAGTGCCAAGTGAGTGGGTAGAAATACCCAGCAAATGGGATGCAGAGTGAGTAGATTGCTACTTCTGTTCTATCGTCGCCTATCTTTCTAAATCTATCCAGCATCACGATCGACCGGCCAAAATATGTAATACCACCATCACCTGTTTTTCCCTCAGCACTTTAAAGCCCAGCTTAGCCTCCCATGGCCAACGAAACATACACTCCCCACACAACTCCCGCCAGCGCACCCACCAGGTTCCTCCCCTGAACAGACTTGACGAGCGTAAAGTTGATTAGCGACACGGCGGGCCAGAGCTTGGCAGCAGCAATCATGAGCGACCAAAACTCGGCCTTTGCCTCTTCCCAGACGACTGCGAAGTCGACGACCCTGAAGTCGATGGCGTTTGGGCTGGACCAGTACTTTGCGGCGGCGGGGAGGTTGGTGATGCGTGGGGCGTGGACCATGGCATAGCGGAGGGAGCGCGTAAAGGTGCTGAAGAGGAGCGTGTTGAGGGCGGCGCCGACGGTCTGGTCGAGGATGAATTTGATGATTGTGTTTGTGAGCGAGAGCTTGGGGGGGGATGACGGGGACTTTTCCTTCTTCTGCTTCTTCTTCTCCCCTTTGGATGGAGGGGGGCTGGGATGTGCGGGGAATGCGGATTCGAGAAAGTCTTGCCTGTTGTTGAGGTTTAGTTGATGTGATTGAATGAGATGCATAGATTTTGTCTGGAGAGGGGAGAGGGGAGAGGCCCTGAGGATGAAAGCACCATGAGTGGTGGTTTGTTGATGCTACTCACCAGAGAAAGTTTGGTGGCGTGCTCACGACGGCAAAGAGGACAAACTGAAAGACGGGCACCCAGTCAACCGTCACGGCTTCCTACGCATGTGTTAGCTACTCCGTATTGAAACTCATTGCAACTCGAAGAAATCCGAGAACTGCTTTCAAAAAAAAAAAAAAAAAAAAAAAAAAAAAAAACAAAAAAAAAAAAACCTACATTGTTCTTGTATGCGGTTATGGCCTGCGCCAAAATATTGGACACGGCTGCCAAGAAAGACGACTGCAGCGTTGCCTGCACAATGGGTGACGGTGCCATTTTTCGGTTGATACAGCGCCTCCAAAGTCAAATGCTTGACTCTATTTTTTTTTTTTTTTTTTTTTTTTTTTTTGGAGTTTCCCTTCTTTGCTTCTTTGTTTTCTTCTCTTCTCTTTTGAGTTTTTGTCCACGCGTTGACAAGTGAAGCGAGGCTTTTGAATCAGGCTGGCGTCCTTTTAGATTTCGATGGAAGAAGAGCAAAGCAAAAGCAAAGCCAAGCCAAGCCCGGCGATATCGCTACTGAATACTAATACTAATACTAGGGCGGTGAAAATATTCGTGGCGTGCGCGTTCCACCAAGCTACGGAAATCCGTCGCAACCTGGGTCCTTATTAATGGGAAGAGGGCGATGACAAGCTGCCTAGTCGTAATAACACGTGGAAACAAGTGAGTGATTGTGTGGGTAAAATACCCGGTTGCTACTTCGAGGCAGCCCATTCAATGCGGCTCTTGAGAGGGAACCAGCCATAGGAGAATGAACACTTGTCATCAAGGAAATTATGATGTGATTATACTGCTTTTTATTTTCGTTTTTGTCTGCTTTTTTCGTATCATCAACTGTGCAAATGTATCTGATTAAGAGCACCTGATGTAAAAGACACCTGGCGCTTTCTCCTTTCCTCTATTTGAAAAGGCCCAAGCCTTCGCTTATACACCCACAAAGATGCATCGTGTGTCGTCTGGTTAGAAATTAACGTGGGATATAGTATCTACCAAACCCCGCAGTGGAGCGGGAACCCCGAAAACGCCGGTAGCGCGGCAGTGAAGCTCTTCTTCCTCTATCAGGACCTTGAACTGCGGCTCTTGATACAACGCGGGCCCCAGAATGCTGGGCATCGCATATGGAGCTTCTCATCCCGCGTCTAATGCCTCTCATAAAAACTATATTGACCTTTCTCCCTTTTTTTCTCATAGATGCAAAGCTTTAGTCGTCGTCTTTCTCTTCCAATAAATGGGCTTTCAAGACCTGGTCAAAAGCCACATGAAGAAAAGCTGGACGAGGTAAGAATAGAAGAAAAGGAACTGCGTCCTCTGGTTCCGCTTCGCCCTTGTGTCAGTCTGCATAGGACCTCCGGAGTTGGAAGATGTTTCAGGCAGAAGGACGTATTTCAGTGATCGCATCTAAACACGCATTGTATCAGTCAGCGTTCTAATCATATCAAGGAAATGAGTGATGGGGTCTGCGGGACGTACCAAGAATAGAGAATTGGCCAAGAAAGTGTAAATGAAGACCAGCCACCCGACCCAGCCGCCAGTGCCCTTGCCACCGTTGACAACCTCCGCGATGGCAATGGTAGCAATGATACCAACAAACTTATATCCAGAGTATGCGATCAAGTCAAGTAGCTGAGACTGGCTAGAGATGCTCAGGAGGTAGCATCCCACTTTCAACGCGATAATCTCGAAAATCACCACACCGAGCGCGGTTGTTGCTGTGTATCCAAAGAGCTCAGGGTTAAATTTGCCCCTTATGCCGGCAACCAGAGTAGACAGGAGGATGTAGGTGACCAGTGCCATCACTATTCAATAATCATGTTAGCTGCCATTCACCGTCCTCTATGACGAGTTATCCAATGTGCGACCGACCTGGAATGTACATATCGGGACTGTTGATGTCATCTCGCGGGGGAAGGTAGCGCAGATCCTGGCCATTCGCGCCAGCGACCTGCTTGCGGGACCAAGGCTTATGCCTCCAGGGGAAGAGAACGATGAAGAGCTTGTTGATGACGTAGAAATTGGAGACGTTGAAGTAGTACTTGAGCGCGGACACATTGACATAGCGACCAATCTAGAAACGCAAAAAGAGTCAGTAAGAAGCAAGGGGAACATGCGAGTCTCAATTCAAGATATCAAGACATGGGATGGAACAAAATCACGTACGTTCTGCTCCACGTATTCCTGACCATGCTTGAAGGCAGTCTGTCCAAACTGCGCCGCGACTTGGGCCGTGGGATCGTTCATGAACTGGCCGTATGCGCCAAAGGCATTGCCCATGTTGCCCCCCTGCTGCTGCTGGTATGGATTCCCCCCGTAGCCCATCTGATGCGACTGCGCAGAGCCCGGCGGTGGAGGCGGTGATCGGAGCTGAGGGACGGTCGAGACATGTTGCGGCACTGGATGGTGCAAAGGAGGCGACTGGGCCGCCCGATGCATGGCTGTGGTTTTGGTTTTGGGTTTGGTGTTGACGTTGCTTTTGCGAGGGCGAGGGAGGAGAAGAGATGCCTTCTGGTTCCAATTCGAGGCGGAGAGAGCGAAGACAAGCGCGTGGTTGGGTTAAGCCCCCGGGGGTTGTCGCTGCTGTGGCCGCTGCTGTTGACGATGAAGTTCGAGATGCGAGTTTTGAAATGTGGTCGATAGCCTGCTTGTACTGTGAATAGAGTAGAGCCCCCTGCAGCAGCGTCATAGGCCAACTAAGGGACAGTGAGTTGCTACCAAGGTGCTGAGCTGCAGACGGGGAGTACAGGGCATCCAAAGTTAGCAACAGCATGTACCTGCGGGTACAGGCTCACACGTGCAAGACCCGCCGCTACCTCTGGATACCTCCCACCAGGTACGGATTCGCCGCTGCAGCGCTGCTACGGGGCTCTTGATTGCTATACCGTGGCCTCTAGGCGCATTCGCAGCCAATTACCACGTGATTCGGCTCTTGATCATCCGCGCATCGGCCTCGCTAGAGCGCGATCACGATAATCGAATCGCAGGCAATCCGCGGCCATTGGCGAGGACTGCGAGTCGTCACAGGTCTCGGGGATGGTTCGGTCGCCGGCGGAATTAATAAGAGAGAGAATTTAAAATGAAAAAAGGACAAATACTATTAATCTGTGGTGCTCTGACGCGTGTGAAGTCGTGGCGCCAAAGCTGCTAGAACCGACCACTGATGTACACTCGCATGTAGACAGATAGCCTTGATATCTACATTCTGTTATCTCCTAGTCGCAGTGGTCGCAACCAACATTCGCTGCTTCAACCTGCAGCCACACCCAGTCGCTTTTGTTTTTCCATCGCCACAAAGACGGTGTGAGATTTCGTTTTTACATATTTGTTACTACTTGAATATCTGTTGGCTTGCCAGGGTCGAGACTTCCCTAGCCTGGATTTTTTTTGCCTCCCAATTCCACCACCTTCCACTCCTTATCGTCTATCTCTATCTGGATCACTACGCCTTTTCCCTGAGCTGATCCTCAACCAACCTCCCGCTCTCTCCTCCTCTTGCTACTCCCACCGAGTCGCAAACTGTCCTCAAGCCCCCTGGATCGATCACGACTGGCAAATTCATCATGTTGGATGCGTTCGAGGTTCTCACCACGTCTGGCGTGGTTGTCTGGTCCAGGACTTATGCGCCAGTCAGCCCCTCCATCGTCAACAACTTCATTGCCGACACATTCATAGAGGAAAAGAATGGCGGCATTGCGCCCACCGATTCGCAGTCGGCCGCGACCAATCCCGCCTACAAGTACGATCAGCACACTCTGAAATGGACCTTTGTCAAGGAATTGGGCTTAATCTTTGTGGTATGGGATTTTCCCATCGACGTCATCCTCAGCCGACTGTGCTAACAACTGCCTTGCCTTGCACCAGGTTGTATACCGTTCTCTGCTGCACCTATCATGGGTCGACAAGCTGGTGGATAACATTAAAACCATCTTTGTCCAGCTCTACGGCGATCAGCTCACCAAACCCCATACGACCCTCGTCGAGTGCCATTCGTTTGATGAATATTTCGACCAGCAGCTTCGAGAGCTAGACAGATCGAGTAACATCGGAACTATAAGCCCTATAGAAGAGGAGGAAGCGCCCTCCAACGGTCAGCAATCGGCACCTGGCCTGACCTACAGAGGTCGCACACTCAATGGTGGCACCCAGGACACCCTCTCAACCGACTCTACGCCTATTCCAACGCCCGATGCATCACGCCCCTCAACTCCTGGCAATTTGGTAGTTGCCAAGGCCGGCCCTGTGGCCAAGATGTCAAGAAGAGCTCGCAAAGCTCAAAACAGTAGCTCAGCGCCGGTATCCTCTGGAGACGAATCTCTGACCTCGTCTCGACAGAAGAAGGGCTCCAAGGCGACAAAGAAGGGGCGTAAGTGGAATGCGGAGGGATTCGCAGATGAAGAAGACGATAGCCTTCAGCTGGACTATTCCAAGCCTAGTCTAGCAAGCGAGTCGGAAGCTGAGGCAGTTGGGCGATCCAGCGCGCTGGATGCCGTTGAGTCGTCGACCTGGGGATCCAGGAGCAAAGGAAAATTCATCCTCAAGGACTTGGGAGATGAAGTGCATGACATCCTAGCGTCAGCAGAGGCCGAGAAGGCTGAAAAGGCCGCTCGCGCAGAGTCCAAGACTGGCCTTTTGGGCTCTGGAGTCAACACCATTAGCGGTCTCTTCCGAAACATTGTGGGCGGTAAGACGTTGACCAAGGCGGATCTTGAAAGCGCAATGAAGGGCATGGAGGACCATCTGTTGCGCAAGAACGTGGCCCGCGAGGCGGCTGTTCGCCTTTGCGAGAGCGTCGAAAAGGAGCTGGTTGGTGTCAAAACCGGAAACTTTGAGAGTATGTTTGGCAATCCCTTTCCCTTTTATGGCCAGTCTTTCTTCGACCAGGATTTTTACTTATGATTCTTTATTTTAGGTATCAACGCCAAGATCCACTCGGCAATGGAATCATCTCTTACCAAGATGCTCACTCCCACCTCATCGCTTGATCTTCTCCGTGAGATTGACTCCATCACATCTCCGCCTGTCACCTCCCTGCGAAAAGCTCGGCCCTATGTCATTTCAATCGTCGGCGTCAACGGTGTCGGCAAGTCTACTAATTTATCCAAGATTTGCTTCTTCCTACTACAAAACAAATACAAAGTCCTCATCGCCGCTGGAGATACTTTCCGTTCCGGCGCTGTTGAGCAGCTCGCCGTGCACGTGCGAAACCTCAAGGAGCTCACGGCTCGAGAAGGTGGACAGGTAGAGCTGTATCAGAAGGGATATGGCAAGGATGCCGCTACTGTTGCCAAAGATGCCGTTAGCCATGCGGCTCAGGAGGGCTATGATGTCGTTCTCATCGATACAGCCGGACGAAGACATAACGACCAGAGACTCATGTCGTCGCTGGAAAAGTTTGCCAAGTTTGCCCAGCCCGACAAGATTCTCATGGTTGGCGAGGTACGTTTCAATCACTTCACATCATACACTCGATATACATTCGTTCGTTGACTAACATTTTTGTTTTCAGGCTCTTGTTGGAACGGATTCCGTAGCCCAGGCTCGCAACTTTAACGCGGCTTTTGGCTCGGAGCGTGCTTTGGACGGCTTCATCATCTCCAAGTGCGATACTGTCGGTGACATGGTGGGAACTCTAGTCAGTCTGGTTCACGCGACCAACGTGCCCGTTGTGTTTGTGGGAGTCGGTCAGCATTATTCTGACTTGAGGAACTTTTCCGTCAAGTGGGCTGTAGGAAAGCTGCTGAGCAGCAACTAATAATGTATAACAAGAAAAATGAGCACATGAACCCCCCCCC
>ANCB02000322.1:0-59765 GCA_000331835.2 Trichoderma hamatum GD12 | reverse complement strand
TTGGCTTAACGGTATAACGGATCGTTACAATAAATTATTATATATACTAGGTTTTCTTTTACCTAAGAATATATTATCCATGTTAACTAACAGCCTGTATAGTAATGCTGGCCAATTTTTGAATCGCAGTGTCATCCCAGAAGCCACCACAAAACTTGTTCACCTCATAAAGTAGGTCGCTTGCCTTATTCTTCGCAGATGAATCCCCACAGCAAACTGCAATGTAGTATAGTGGACCGACAATGCATGCATCATGAGCAAAGCCAAAGTTTAGCTTCTTCAATGGTATGCTAGCAGCGTATGGGCGAATAAGGGTGATGAGGGCATTGAGTTGTTGCCTTAGCTCATTTAGTGTAGGGAATTCTGGAAAGATGAGCCTCATAGAATCGAGAAGATGACAATCATCCATCTTTTCCAAGAGAATTTTCGCGCAGCAGATATGTAACTGATCTAGCTGAATGCAGAAGAAATTAATGCTGCCTGGCTGTGGAGCATCTGGCGCCTCAGCAAGGGTCTGGAAAAGGGTCGCCAACTTGATAGCTCGTATAACGAGCGTTCGCTGCTGCTTTCGCTCTGCAGGCTGTGACCAGAATGTTACATCGCCAAAGTGAACAGAGGTCTCATAAAAGCGACTCATGATGTCTCTAAAGTAGTTAACCGCATGAAAATGTACTTCTTTTAAATTGTGTATAGTTTCCATGTCTGAACCATCATGGAATCTCCGCGAATTGTAGGCTTTTATTGCAACGACGGGTCGGAAGCCAGGTGAGAAGAAGCAACCGAACATTTCAGTCCTGCCGAATATTCTGATTATATTTTGCAATTCAGCTTTTGTTTGCCCTGTCGCTGTTGCCGGACTTTGAAGGAAGCGAAACAAAGAGGGTGGCAGGCTATCGATAATCTTCAGTCCATTTATAAGATGTGTGTGGGCGGCAATACGATTATCTCGTAGAATCTCCAGGCACATGAAGGAGAGACAGCAGATGAGAACGAAGATGACGTGTTCTTGTCTTTGCTCACCGGTATATTTCTGTAGTTGAGACATAGACTTGATATACTGCTCGATGGTAAATATATTCCACCTCTCCAGTGTTCCGCCACGATCCGCTGCAGAATTAGATAACTGGAGAAATTGGTAGGCTGATCCAAGAGCAATCATAGCGTGCTTTACGGCAGGTTCTTGATAACTAACTTGCGGGCACACCTGGCTGAAGAAGGGAATAAATGGGCACTCAAGACCAGACGTATCATCAGTGGTTGCTGCAATTCTGAAAGTGTGAAAAAGCAGTCGCTCTGTATAAGTTGCGTCGATATCAGCTGAAATAGGTCTCCATAGTTGCTGGTTTATCTGTAACTGCACTTTGGAAGTGTTTGGTATCTGGAGGGTATCTTGTTTACTTTGTTCCGATTGGTTATCATAGCCATCGCAAATATACCCTCCTGAGCTACATCTCAAGCATATTGGCTTCTCCTCTCCACACTTAAGCCGGCGTTTTCTATTCAAAGGTAAGCAAGCTAATGAAAACAGCATTCTCGTAAACGCTTACTTGCTAAATGACAATTGATGATTAGTCAAGTATTAGACAATCTGAGAAGTGGCAGATAATTATAGAGCTTCAGGGGAATAGGGTAAGCCTTACCACGTTCTACAACCGGTCCGCACTTTGGGCTTGTATGCCCTTGACCGCCGCGCTGTATACCCCTCTTCGCTTGGTGCATGTTGTACACGCGGCCCTCGTACCATTGGGTTATTTTTAAACAAAAGAAAAAGATTGCTATCACAGAGAATAATCTGGTGTTCTTTCCACGTTTTGGCCAAGTTAGAAGAGTACAGTAGAAACTGAAAGAAGTATCCCGTTTTATTCGTGTTAATCTTTTTCCGCACGGACCATGCTGCGGGGTTTGTGGCTTATACAGTATAAATAATAATATTATTATAAGAACTGTCTCATTATAGCCTAGATTAGTATTTATTATAAATTTATATTCCCAAGTAAATAAATATTCCCTGATTCTTATATAAAGTAAAAAGCAAACCACCACTTCAGCCACTTTCGTCTGCATATACGATATGGCTGATCCGATTCGCTAGATCCTGTTTGGCTTACTATTAGGGGTCAGCCATGCGGGTCATGGCAACCATGAATCCGGATCCGCTGGTAACATTGCGGCTTACAACCTTGAACACTAACTCAAAACAGGCACAGACTGCACACGATCCATAACATTGTTTGGATCGTAGCATGATTAATGGAATCCCGTAGGTGGAAAAATTCTTTCCTTTTAGTACTTGTAATTTCCATAGTGCAAAAGTGATGACATTCGGAGTACTAGCTCGAAAAATACATGTAGTTCAACCCGAAAATTCCAGCCTCGAAAAGATGATGCGAGAATCCCGCCCCTAGATAACTGGGCCCTGTGGCTACCTAAGTAGTGGACCAGTACCTTAGTTAGAGAGGTAGGTAATAAGGGTAATCAAAGCTGAGCTAAAACTCTAAACCCACTTTATTTCCTATCTTCTCTTCGTGGCCTATGTTGGATATTAAGCAGTCGTCTTTTTCATCATCGTGCTCTTTTATTTCCGTAGACTAGGCTAATTGAATAAACTCATGAACTCTTTGCGGCGTAGACTGCGTCAGTTGTTACTTTGTTGTCACCTCTGAATCGAACATTCAACTGGTGCGCTACTTTTTCGGCCATAGTGCCTTTCCAATCTGGATCGTTTTCTCTTTTCGCCTCCATTTTCTCCCTATATCTTTGATAGTCTTCATGAGCCTTTTCCCAAGACGAGAGATTGTCCGCTTCTTTAAACAATTCTCTGCTATATTTTTCCATGGACTTCATCAGTGAACCTGATCGTGTATAGTGATTGACGATTGGAAAGTATATATTAAGCCCAAACCAATAGATGTATGGGCGCAGCCGGATTTTGAGTGCTGAATAGATAATTCTAATGGGTCGTCCGACAGATGAATAGAGGGCTTTTCGTGAACTGCTTAGAATCGGGCCAACGACTTTATCACCCAAAACTTTAGCATTAGTCAACGCAATAACAGTAACTAAAAGGGCGACCACCGCGGTAATAGCCATCCTGATAAACGTGTGCCTAGAAGGCGTATCACTCATGCTAAATATACCAGTGGCAAAGCCAACAGGAAGAAAAATGACTGTCACATATGTAAACAGACGAATATCGTCTGCCCCGCGGAGCTCTAAATCGCCACGCATTTTATCCAAATTCGTTGAAAGAGATGCATTAAAAGAGGTGATATTGACGTAGCATCTCTGCAATTCATGATACTTATGATCGTTATGAGCCTGTAATTTAGAAATGATCGGTCGGTAGTCGCGTTCGTCGCTCTTCGTCCATCGAGGCTTGTCATGTCCTCGTGCTCTTTCTCGATCGTTCCAAAGTGTAATCTTTGCTAGATTTTCCTGAAGATCATTTTCAACTATTTGAAGGATATGCTGAAATTTATACCATAGTCGGCTGATAGCAACGAACCTCCCATTGTCTATCTTCGAAAAGAGGTCAAATGTGTCTAAAAGTGCTGATGCAGGCGCCTGTTGACCGAGATTTTTGCCATTAGCGCTATTCTGTATACTCTTTTTAATCTCTTCAAGAATTGCCTGAGAGGAAAGCAGTATTTCTTGTAGCATAGTGCCGACTATAACGAGTTCCAGAACCCGCCGCTGTCTCCAAGGATTTGCTTTTGAGATGGCACCAAAATGCTTATTAACTACCCTGCGCAGCTCCCAGTCTGGATCAGACAACGCTTTTGGGTTGAATTCAAAGAAGTGACACGTCCAATAGCGATCAAAGTAGTCACCATCGAATCTGAAACTAATTACAGCTCGACTGATCCGCTTCTCTTCCACTATGCGAGGATGATGCGGGTATTCGACTTCTTCTAATATAGGTATGCCGGCGACTGTGGATGGAACTTTATGGTCAAGAATTTGATAAAATGATAGGTGAAATTCGCTTATCCATTTGTTTGTCTCAGACGTAACGTCGTCGAAAAAGTATTTGTCATATGCCGCGTGCCGGTCAAAAAACGATGAAATTTTAGATCTTTCAGATGAGGCTAGGTAGCAAACCAACGCAGTCGCTGAATCGGCTTTAGAAAAATGAAACAGCCTCTTTTTGGATTTTTCAGGCGTTCGAATTCCACCAACATACTCGTAGATTGTGGTGTTAGAAACGATCAACGGTTCCGCGTACACCTTATTGGAAGAGCTCCCTCTTGGTACGTCAACAATGTAGCCCATGATTGGATTCTCCGTAAATAGAATCTCTCCATCTTGCTTAATCAGATAAAGTGCGTTTGCTATGACATTCCCAACTCTGTTGAAACTCTCTTTTTCGGATATTGGCAACATTTTGTCATTTTGAACAATCTCTTTTAGGCTGCAGTCTTTTGATAAGTTGCACCCAAAATCGAAAAATTTCGGCTCATTGTACATCCACTCATCTTGGAGCTCAACAATGTTATTTTGGTCAATGAAATTCTTGAAGGGGACGCTTTTTTTTATGGCTAGCTTTCCGTTGATGGTAGACAGCCCAGGAGTGACAAACGTGGCACTCAGGCGCTCGAACATATTTTCTAATGCCTGATTAAACTCGATAGTGGTCATGCACAAGGCTTGCTGTTTTATGAATTGTTCTTGTATTGAGGCATGGAAATTGCCCTCTGAAGAGCCATTAGTTTCGTCTTCGTTCGTTGATGAAGCCTTCGCATGTTTCCATAAAATGTATGGCACTTCAAACGTAGCACCCCAATAGGAATCACACATGATGTCTTTCATAAAGATAGCGGGCTCTTTATCTTCACTTAGTTGTCCTGGGAAAAGTCCATTAGCAGAGGAACTGCTGAGTAAGACTGACTTCGAATAATGCATCATTTCCTTTGCAGGCTTTGAGTTTATAGAGACGCCATTTGAAGACATAATTATCGCAAGCGCAAATTGAAGTGGATGATTCCATTGAGTGTTTTGGTTATCTTCGTGCTGTGCTTGACAATCCACCGTATTGGCCCAAACATCAATCTTTTCTGCATCGCCAGACTTTGATGGCGACAGAGACTTGTCAAATAAGCCTTGATCTATAGCAGAAAAGAGCACGGTCTCTTTCTCTCGAATTAGGAACCTGGTTTCGATGGTGCTGCGAGAAATAGCTATCATGCGCTTTTTCAACACAGGATTCTCTGTAGTAAATCTCTTGATAATATTAGTCCGGATTTCGTCTGATGAGTAGCTCATGTTGCGCGATTTATGTTTAGCAACACATGCGCTTTTTTTAACCTGGAGCTCCTCACTAAGACCAAGATCTTCCACCGATTTAGCAGCCCACCAAATGATGGCATGGTCAGGGAAGTAGAATGAATGTATCGGGGCCTCTTTTCTGGGGCGGGGGAACGCATATACGCCGTGCTTATTTTCCCTATCAAGTGTTTCGACCCATTTTTTGATAATCTCAACGAGTTTGAGATTATTTCGGACTTCACAGAGTGTCTCGCTGTCTTTGGTTATTCGGCAAAACTCTGCAGCTTTAATGATCTGAAATGGAGTCTCCATGAGAGACTTTTGGAACAATGATGAATCATGTTCAGCCGCCATCGGTTGACCAGTCGCCCAGTAGTGAGAATGAACCAGACCATCGGTTGTTTCCATCTGGTCAGTTATCCACTTCAAATGCCCTCGACATACCTTCCAAATGCGAGAGCGCATCTGGCAGTCGGATCTGTTACAGGCACTATTCTGCACCGTACAAGAGCGATGGTTTGTGTCGAGTTGTGCGTGGAGATGGTGAAACGCTAGGAGCAGAAATTGAAATGCGGAACTTCTTTTGTCAGTTTCAATGTATAAGTAATTTAGATAGCTGTATTTAACTTACAAGCTTGCCTCGTTTGCGACTCTATGACCGGCCATATCTCCACATGTGATTGCAATTGGCTGAATGATACCCTCAACACTGTCCCCGATAGGAAGGCTACAGACAGATAGTATATGTTCCAAATTTCTCTTTAATGTGAAATCAAGATGCTCATCGCCAGGAAAGATCAGATTTGCGAATGAGGGCTCAGAATTTTGAGCGTCTGTTTTCAACTTTCGTAGAAGTTCCATGGGGAGGCAGGGTGATGGTATACGCTTAGCTTCGGATGGCGAGGCCAAGTGTAACGCATATGCTATCGTTACGGTTATCTTTCCATCTTTCTTGAGACTATCCAATGCCTCCCTTCCGGGCGTTATTATATATTTAGCGGTGGTATTTTTGCGTCGAACTTTCTGAGGAGAGTCGTTTATGAACGGCCACATAGTCAAAACAACAGCTTTCTCAGTATTTTGTGTTGGCTCATTGGCATTGCCGTCTCGTCCTGTCACAATCTTGTGCATCCTGATCATGCAATGATTTCCCTCAGGTGCCCAATGCGTATGGGAACTGTGGGATGTTTCCTGCTTATTCCAGTCACTGTTGTTCGAAAAGTCGATGTCTCGAATAAATAATTCGGCATTAATGGTCATTTCTGGGAAATTGGTCGGTGACTCATCGCGAGAAGTAAATGTATAAGCCTGATACACAGTCTCTTGAGAAATGAAGTATTGAACTTCAGTGTTGAATTTTCCAGATATCTTTTCGGTGATAAAATTTGGCCACCGGTTGTTGAGAAAACTCAATTCTGTCATTTTATCTCTTACTTCTGATGTATTAAAGCTCTTGATGTCAAGCCGCATTCCTTCCAAGGGGTTAGCAACAAGGTTTTGGAGATGTCCCATGCGCTGTGCGACAAAACATGGTTCGGGGACATCTTTTAGATCAACACGGTAGAATCCAGATGGCTTGTTTCCAAAATATCGGGTTATTTGAAGTAAATTTCCATAAGAGTTTGCCGTCGCAGTAACACCACTTTCCCCAAAAGAGGCGTAGGTTGGTCGACGGCGAGTTTTATCTTGAGCCTCGAAGGGAATTGAGGTAATGCTTGTGTTTGACATGATTTCTGAGAGATTATTTTTTGTGTCAACATGTGATAACTATGGACAGTATAACGAACTAACGGGTATCACATACCAATCGCTAAATTATGACCGCGAATTTATGTTCATGAAACAGAGAATGAGTCGCTCACCGCGCAGAGTTCTTAAACCTCCACCACTCAGCTAGAAGCTTTGATAATGTTTTTCTTTTGCCACGGCAATAATTAAGACAGTTGGTTCCGAATATCCAGGAAATGAGACCGTTGAAAATAGTTAATGAAAAGAAATGGAGGATTTGGCGGCTTTTAATGTCTGGAGCTAGCTGTACACCGCTTCTATAATCCTTATGTACCTGAGTTGCTGCATAGGTAGGTATAATATATTGGCAGCCACACCAGTTACACGATTAGAAAATGCAGGCTATACCAGCCCCTCACCTCGAGTCAACATACTCTGTACCCCGAGCCGCGTTGCGTCTTTATGGAACTACATCACTCCAAATGCATCTTTGATCTACAAAAAAGAAGGCTGAGGCACGGCCCGCGCTGCAGCCACTGCAATGTGGCACAATCTTACTGGCAGAGGTAAGCCATGGAAATACTAGTATGTTTCCCACTAGCATCAGTCCTATCAAGGAGGAGTAAAATGATGATTCGTCTATTATCTTTTTCTTCTCCTTTTATCTAGTCTGAAAGTGAAAGCCCCTTTGCCTCTGATATAAATATACTACATACTCGTATAGAGGATACTAATGGTAGATGATTGGTTTCCTAATTGTTCAATGTCAGGGCTGCACATAGGACCTTAGGATGGATGCCACACCTTTTGCAGCTAACAGAAAAATACTAGTTTTGCAGTGAGAAGTTTATTACCATAATAAAAGTCGATAGGGAACTATGTACCTGCCTCCCTATTTCCATTTCCATTTTCGTGGAACAATTTCATATAAGGGCTAGATGTCGTGAGCCCAGCAAAGATACGAAGTACGGCAGGGCACCGCGTTATGCAGCCTAGTACAGTGGCGCTGTGGTCACCGAAATAGTCAAATCCTACGACTCGTTGGGAGCAATGCTGTTGGTCCTAGATTGGGTTGCATTAGGCAGCCCAAAGAAGGATCAGTCCACTAGATTTCGATGGTCACAAGCTTATTATATTTAGTTGATACACATGATGAATCACGCACGGGGTGATTCGTCTAATACCATGACTACAACTCTGCGGAAACCTCTAGCAACAATCTCGAAGGACATATTTGGCAATATTATTGAGAGCAAAACCAATCACACCCTGCCAAGATCATGACTACGGATTCCCCCCCACAAGAGTTGCTCAGCCGCGATTAGCCCCTCAGGATGCATGAATTTTTGTGTCTAAAACAGTTAGGCTGCAGCCGAATTCGAAAGAAGGCTGAAGCTGAAAAGCCCCCTGTAAGTTGCCAGAAGCCCGAATGTGTCACGAGCTACACGAAGAGCGCTCTGCTATGCTCCGTGTCGCGCTTCGCAACGATGATTCGATTGGCTAGGGAGATGAGGGCACGCGTTGTTGAATGGTTCGCGTATCCAATTATCAAATAGTTTAGAGCATGCTTCGCTGTTCACGGTTCTTAGATTGTGCTGACTAGAGAGAGAAGAACATTTACTAATGTTTGTCAAAATCATCCGTCCCATTTATGTCTTGGTAGCCTAGACAATATTATCATTTATTGCTGTTTAACCTATTGAAGCTTTAAGCCCCCCTTTCGTCGTGTATCACCCCTGATCCCACTCCTCATACTTTTAGAGCCTAATAGCAGTATCGTTTATAAACCCTGCCGTGACAATTTCTTCCAAAAAAATCATGTACCAATACCCATTTACCTGATCAACGCCAATGTCAGCTATTTAAGCCCCCTCGCACAGCGACTGCAAGCGATATCGTTTAATCGCAGTGTGGAAGTGAACAAATCCCTTTTGGAAAGCCTTAAAGTGGTAGAGGTACTCGGGCGCATTGGCAAGCCCGGCAATTACTCGCTCACCAGCCTCTACGCCCTCGTCGGCCACCTTTTGCAGCGCTGTTAGGATGTCGCATTGTTCCATCTGGGCTCGCTGATCAATGTAGTTGCCCGTCTCCTCGGCCACCATCTCCTTATAGAAGGAGAGAACATCATTAACAATGTTGGTAAAGATAATGACGTCTGGGATGACGTGAACGTATTTGTCGATGCCACCTTTAGGAAGTTGGTAATCCGTAGTACATGCAACTACTACTAGCGAGTACATTGGCGATAGCCCCGTCTTGAATCGCAACCAGTCCGGATATCTAGGAGCTTGGGGCTTTACATCTTGACCAACTGTCAATGCTTCAATGCCCATGCCATTGATGAAGTCGTAAGAAGCCGTGACCATCATGCTAGCGACGATGGGATGGAAAATCTTCCAAAACCTTGGCATTATCTCGTGGAAATACCACTCGAGAACTGGGTCACCAAGTGGCTGACCTGTGTGGATGTTAAGCTGTAGGTATCGCAACGTATCGGGCTTGGTATCGAGCAAGTCGTCGGCGTGGAAGAAAAAGATGGTCAAGTGTGTCACGAGGACCTGGTATTCAATCGGATGGGTTGGGGCGAAGTCGATTCCTGCCCAACATGACATGTCGAGATGGTGTTTGTGGTTGAGCAGTTCGATATGATCTCGAAGGCTTGAGGCTTTCAAATCTGCCATGACCGCTGCATAAAGCTCGGTAATATCTGTTGGGGTGAAGGCGTCCTTGTCCAATTTTCCGCCATCTGTGATCCTATCAACAAAAGTTGTTAGGGTATCACGAATGATGGCAGCTGATTTCTGGATTCTTTGTCAGTATCTTTTATGATACAGGGAAAAGTCGAGGTTGGTTAAAGGAAGTGTAGCCTACATCTGGAACAATCATCATCTTGTTGATGGGGTGTAGAGAGTTTGGTAGCTAATACCTGTTGTTTGGTGATGAGGAAATCGTGGGTTGGTTTGGCTTGCTTTATACTCAACCGTCGTTACGCATTGCTACACATTGTTACAGTATCTCCATGAATGAGATACTGGGTATTATTTTGCCAGGGGATCCCCATTACGGCTGATGCTTTGTGTCATGCCCCTGGTTTCCATGATAAGTTGCGGTAAATACGAGTTCGCTCAGGGGAAATGGTACGATTTAAGAAACAGATTACAGAAAGACACTACCGTACCTTGCAGAGGTGCTCCGTATGCCATTACCGGTAGCGTATTGCGATCATACCGGTATAGGACAGCTCGACGCGTAGCGAGTCTTGCGATAATCAAGCTGGCCTTGCCATGTGAGAGGGAGTTTGCAAGGGCAAGGGGGACCTTGAAGAAACCATCGGTGTCTGCTGTCTATCACACATCAGGATGAATCCACAGCCACAATGGCGGGACTTGCGGTATCCTCTTCCATCCGATGGACGGGCTAGCGTTAGTGGACGGAATGATGGATTGTATCCGCGACGGCAGCTAAGGGAAGTTGAAACGAATGGCTAATGCCGTACATGGAGTGCGTACGAGTGCCGCGGGATCAGCATCGGCACTAGTAATGAGGCTTGAGGAGATAAGGCAGCTATGAGTAAGATGCTTTGTACTCGGAAGCTTTACTCCGTAACTGCTTAGTTGCGAGAGTCTATCCGAGCAAGTCATTTCAGATGTCCCACAATAATGGTTGTGCGTAATAGGCGACCCCAAAGTCTGGTTATCATTACAAGTTTACAACTAACAAGCGAAGGGGTAATTCCATGACTAGACAATACCGAGCTGTCATTTCCTCGGATTTGAACTGCCGGGATCCTTGGGCTTATTCGCACTAGTTTGTCAGCACGTTAAGAGATAGCCGATTTGTCTCCAAACTTTTCCCAATAGCGGAGGATCAATAAGATAATTTCCTAGTTTGGTGTAGCGTAGCATTTGTCAAACGATCTTTGACAACTGAGAGCGTTCCATTGAAGTTGGGGCCTTTCCCAATAAGAATTATCCCCGACTTTGGTACGGAGACAACGAGAGACGTAAAGAATTGTTCGGAGCAGAGGAATTTTTTCTGGGACGAGGGGCCGCTGACATATTCAAGCATATTTGGATGCATTTTGATTTGTCAATCGAGCGACTTCCGGTAGAATGAAGTTCTGTTCATCCTCCCTAGGCATCTGTCTCGAATGCTAAACACCAAACACTAGGACTAGCATTTCGAGGCGTGTTCAATTTGCCGATGCTTTCGATTAGTTTAACGAAGTCGGGAAATTAATTCAAATAGGCAACCGAATCGTCTTCTCATACAGTAGTATTCCCGAAAAAAATCCCTCATGGAGTTGAAACTTGGCCGCAGGGTTCTATCTATACTACACCACCAAAGCTTTCTTGACATACCAGGGGTACCACACTGAAGATCCACTACAGGTCTAACGGTTTTTCCACATTGGTAAAAGCGTATGAGGGATCGGAACAAACGGCGTGTTAATGATACTCCACAGGCAACTTGGTATTACTATTTGCAGCCAAAGACCTATCATAGAGCCCACACATCAGTAATCTATGTGGACATAATTTCTCCAGAGTAGGCGGCAGCAAGAGAGATTCTCCTCCGCAGATGAATGATGAGTATATAAATTATGTAATATTTCTAGCAAAGGCATGCAAATCCATCAGGAGACTGATAATTCGGAAAATTCACTAGCAAGTTACTGACATGCTGGTTATACACTAGCGTTGCATAAAAGGGGCCTCGATGCTCCTCACCCACATGCCCTTCGCCCACATTCCGCCACGGCCGGCCGGCCCGATAGTCTAGACTTGCACTAACGCTCTTATAAGAAATAAGCCAAGTGTATCCTTACTAGGAAGAAAATCCCAGTTGCCTCTACAACAACTGGCGAGTTGAGAACTCAATCAGGACCATATTTGGGTATTGTAAGACGCCGATTGCAATGCCATTTTGAATGCGACATCTGGGTAAGTAGTGCCATTTACGCTTATTCGTTTACTAATATGTTTACGTTTTAATCCTTATGTTAAGAATGGATCCAAACATAATTCTCCGAGACTAACCCTGCAAATACGACGAATGCGAGGAGATTTTGTCTTCTCTTCATCTCGTCACGCATTCGATACAAGAAGGGAGTGATGATGCTGTCCATATTCTAACGCGAAAAAAGAAGAATGACATAAATAGATGTCTATCACTTAAAACAGGGACGGCGGTTATTTGTACTTCATCTTCAAATTATGCGTAGCCGTAAACATAATCTATCACGCTGCAATCTCAATTGGGTCTTCTGAGGAATTCCCGCGGAAATGCCAACTACGGTTCTTTACAATCTGCTTCACTACCTTCTCCTAGTAATTGCTCAACCAATTGTGGTAAATCGTAGAGTGACCTTATTCGAGATTAGTAGTCGAATCTGCGAGAGTATGCGGTAATATTCCATCCGTTTGTCCTGGCCGCTCTCCGTTTACCAACCCACGGTATCAAGAGCTAATAACCTAGTCAACGTTTATTTCTCATTCTCTTTTTCAAAGTAATGTGTAGCTCGATTTAAAAATAGGAATCTATTATCAAGCATCCCGACTACTCTAATAAGCATCCAAATAAACTGGGCCCTGTAGCTAAGTGCCGCAGAACGCCGAGACCGCTGCTTATATATAAATTTTACTATAAATAAAGGTAAATATTTTCTATAAAAAAATAACTAATGACTAGACTTTTTATTTAAATATTAAATTTGAAGCTGTAGATTATAGTAAAGTTATTTGTCTTTGGTGTTTTGTATATTATTTAAAATCTAGTTTCTCTGCTAACACCGCAGCCTTTTCCTTGAGAGCTTCCCACTCCTTATCCACTTAATCTTCAAAGCCGGCGTTGATCTCGTCAACCCACGGATCTCTATTATCTTCAAGTTATTGTACAACCCGTTGATATCACGAGGTTGTAGGAAAGCTGCTTGCTGAGGCATTAACAGCAGCCATCGCCTCGTTAAGGGAATCAAATTCGCGGCCATAGAGCAACTCTATGGCTGGCTACTACGCTACTTAGCCACAGGGCCCAGTTTATTTGGATGCTTATTAGAGTAGTCGGGATGCTTGATAATAGATCCCTAAAAATAGGAATGCTGTGAAGATAGAACATAACCAGATGTGCTTTTTTCTTTTTCTTTTTTTTTTTTTTTTTTTTTTTTTTTTTGCGCGGGGGAGGGGGGGCTTAATAATCAGTCAGGCATTGGCGAGATTAAAAATGCTGTGAAGTGCCCCCGTGGCATCCACAAAGCCTCTTTACTATTGACTGGGGGCTTTGGAGTAGGTTAAAAATGCTGTGAAGAGCCCTATGCTAGCCAAAAAGCTTTCTTAATAATAACCAAGGGCTTCGGGGTAGATTAAAAATGCTGTGAACGCCGCGAACGCCGCACGTCGATTGTGCCTTATCGTTTATAATGACTGAGAGCTTTAGGAGGGATTAAAAATGCTGTGGGATACCTTTTGTATTCACTTCCCTTTATAACAATGTGGTGTCTAGTAATAGTTGCTAAACAAGCCAAGAACCCGGAAGAATGAGAAGACGTCGCAAACGGTTAAAGCGATGTTGAGCACTAGCAACACCAATTCACGTGAACAATAAATTCACTGGATGAATGAAAATACAAATGTTGTCAGGTTTACGACATTTGCTGAGATATACCCTTTCTTTATCCCTTCTTATTTATATGCAGTAGCACGATTCGCAGCTATAGGCGATTTGGGAACGTAAAGGACGGGTCTGATATGGGTACTTTACATGTAACTTGGGAGCATCAATCCAACACCCTTTACCAAACTAATTCTTCTCCCATAGGAGAAACATCTACGCAGGAATGGTTCTCAAAATGGGCCAAAGCCATTACGAAAATACAGCCACTTCAATCTCACGCAACCCAAATCTAGCGATTTATCCACAGACAGGAACACCCTTCAAGTCGCAAACATCGCAGTCCAAATTCCAACAATCTAGCCACCCTCTCAACGTACAATAGCATGCCTCTGCAACATCCTAAAACTGGCCCATAGCATTCTTATCAAGTCCATACTCGTGAGATTTGCTAACAAAAATACCGCCATCTGCGCTTTCAGAAGCCTAAAATTCACCTACTAAAAGCTTGGATAACATATTTCCAGGGATATATATATACCCAACAGCTTTGTAGTTCTCATACTGAATTTGTCAGACAGATTGTGTCATGTGTAATACTTGCTTCCATCTTATGCTCAGAGCCGACTGCATTCACGAATGAAAGAACGTCGATGGTTGTTTTTAATATTTTCATAGATGAGATCTTCGTGAAGTCTATAACTTAATCAGATATTATGGGTAATGGGCAAAACTTTGTGGATACTTTTTCTAAATCGCTGTTATCAGCTGTGTTTAACGATATTGACAATACCTTGCTCAATTCTAGCAATTGAGGTCAAGTTCCATGAAGCCAATAACCCTGGAACCTAGTGTCATCCTATTCTTATACTTCAATATCACCATCATATCACCCATCAACAAGCACAAATATCGTAAATGAGCAGATGTCCCATAAGATAACCCTATAATACTCTTACAAATACACCATTCCACCAGGTACGTGTACATATGTATACATATATCATCCCAATACCGCCCGCCCAAGTCATGCCAAAACATATATGCCATATCTTTTATCTTCATGCCCATAGCCCTTCCCATCTATTTAGAACATCTTAATTCCTCTTCCCCAGCTTCCACCCATCAATCCGATCCTGAATCTGATCCCACGTCATCGCATGCGTCGTCACTCCATACGCCTGCGCCTCCTGCACCACCACCGTCGGCGCGCCGCTGCCCCCACCCACATTCTGCACGGCGCCGCCCATCACCATGCGCGCCACCCGCTGCAGGTCTTGAACCGTCAGGTTCTCGATCCGTCGGCACATCTCCCGCACGGGAATCTTGCGCTTGTGCACCTGCACCGATCGGCCCAGGTCCTCTAGCTCCACCATGCGGCTTTCCAGGTTCATCAGCAGCGACGATCGCAGCTGGTTCTTGGCGCGCGTCACCTCGCCCTCCTGGAGCTTGGAGATGCCTCGTTCGAGCGTCAGGGCGCGGAGCTCCTGGCACATGACGTCCAGCATGGCCGATGTGTGTCCTGGCAAGCAAGATGCCGAAATACCAAAGAGGCCGGAGTCAGTGTATGAGTGGTTGAAGGCGACGCAAGATTCCACCCAGCCGTGCTGGTTCAGCACGTTGGTGTACAGGCGAGAGTACATGCCCTTGCCCGGACCACCAGCAGAGAAGGATCCTCCTCCACCAAGCAGCGTCTGCAGTGTCGCCAGCGCATAAATATCATCCGAAGCAACAGGCAGTCCCTCAAACGCAAGATGGATGTGTGTAAAGTTTGTGCCGGTAAGTGAAGGCGGCTGAGGGGGGAGAGAGAGGAATCCGCCGGTATACCGAGAGGGCTGGTTAATATCGATTTCTGAGGGAGAGGAGAGAACAGAGGCGTTGCGAGGGGTGGATGTAGAGATGTTCTTGAAGAGGGGAATCTTGGACATTATTCGTGAAGAGGAGTTTGATGATGAGGATGCTGAGGAAGAAGATGATGCTGACGCGTCGCTAGCAAGAGAGCTCACGCTCGTTTCTGACCCTGACCTCGGCAGCGCATTCATATCTCCAAAATATTCTTCCGCCAGCTTGACTGCTGTGCCATGGTCCACTCCCGCAAACGCCAGAACCATTCTCTCTGGTCGGTAAAACAAGTCTCTATACAGCTTCACCGTATCCCTATCAATGCTTTCCAGCCTCTCTTCCGGACACAGCAGCGGGTTTCCCAGCGTATTGTCCTTGAACGCAGCCGTGTGCACCAGCTCCGGCAGGATCAACTCAGGCTTGCTCCAAATCTCGGCGATTTCGTACCGCGCAGTCTCAATCTGCTCGGCAACCTCATCCTCTGTGATGCTCGGGTCTCGGATTGTCTCCGCTAGCAGTGCAACAGTCTCTGGAACTGCGTTGTTGAACGTGGCGGCCTGGTACATCATGCTCTCGCGTGAAGATGCGCACTGGATGTTTCCGCCGAGTGTTTCCACGCGGGCAAGCATTTCGTCTGCAGAGTGCTTCGAGGTGGATTTGAAGGCTAATCGGTCCATGATGTGGGATACGCCTCGCAGTGAATCATTTTCGAATCGGGAGCCACCTTCGACGTATACTCCCACTCCGGAAAACGAGCCCGGTAGAGCTTCCGAAGCAACTCGCAGTCCATTCGATAGTGTTGTGATTTCGTCCAATTCTGTAGGTTCCTACACCAAGAATCCTCACAATTAGTTTCCAATCACAAAGAATCAACAAGGAGAAAGGTATCATCAAAACTCACCTTTGGTATTCCCTCCACAGCTATCGTCGCCAAAGACCGTCTCGGCACCTGTGTCTTCAAAGCACCAAACCTGCTCTGCGTACTCAGCAGCCTCGAAGCCTGGGCCTTTGCCGCCCGAGGCTGCAACCGAGCAGCAAATTGTCGCAACATTGTGTAAATGCCCTTCTTCGTCTATTCAAAAGAGACGATGGAGAGCTGTTTGAAAAAGGCGTGGGGTGGAAAAAGGCGACGCAAAGCCGAGCAAGTTGCAGTCACCGGAATTGGTGGTGACGGCGGGCCCAGGAAAATTGTGGTGCCGTCACTTTTATCTCGGCGATAGGTCGGATCATCGCGGCCCCGGAGCTCCGACCGGGAAGGACGGCGGCGAATGCTGAGAAAAGTCCAGGCAGTCGAATGCTATAAGCAGAGAGCGTCGTAATACCTACTCTCACTTGAGTTGCATTTGCTTATTTTTGACAAGTATAAAATTATAATGTAACATTAACTCGTGAATCATGCTATATACTCTGCAAAGCCTCAATGTCCAATTTAATACCAGATCCAGGCGCCAGTTACCAATGTCGCTCTTAATCTCAACGCCCCCAGGCACTTCATTTCGGGCCAACTGCTCTAAGAAGCCCGCCAAGTAACCGTAGCAAGGAACATGTAAAAAGACTCCCTTGAGTTGTTGAAAGGGTACGTGCAAGGTACAAGCTCTCTTCGCACGCCCCAATCAAAGTTCCAGCCAAAAACAGCGCCAATAGCCCAGACTGACATCATCTCACAGCGCAAAACTCCGGTTAGTCTCATCACAAGAGCTGCAGCAGAGAAAAAAAGGCCGAGACAATGCCACGAATCCCATTTTTTCAACAACAAACCAGATCAAGTGTCCCTTTTTGTTACCTGTTGTATAATCCCAAGCCCGTTTAGCTTATAACGCCCCTTCCCTGGCAGCGTAAAGAACAATCCATCCGTCATGTGCCGAAAATAAACGAAGCTGAAGTATGTACTCCATAGTATGTACCGTGCGAAAAAGTGACAGAAAAGGCACAGGGATCTAGACCAGCCACAGTCATTCAGAAACAACCCATAAACAGCTAGATAGGCAAATGAAAATCGAGCAAGGACATCTGAGAGGAAAAGGTAAAAGAAATCAACATTGTAGCTTCTAGCCATAAACCGGCGCTAAGTTTGCCCAGATGCTTAACAAAAAAAAGGACGCTTTCCTCACCATCCTCCTCCCTTTCCTTATTTCCCTTTCCCTTTCCCATTTCGCTTCTTTCACTCCCGAACATATTTGTTTCGCGGCTTTCAGAGTGAAAGCAAGCCCATGCTGTATTCATGACGCCATACGCCAAAGAAAAGTAAAAAAAAAAAAAGAGAACATAGCATATATGCCGCCGCGATTTATGGATAACGCGCCACACTCCATACAATGAAGAACGCACACAAAAGTAAAAGAATATATGATGGGAAGAATTAAGACCAGCAGAAACAAAGAGAGCCAGACCAATACACACAGAGTCCAAGTTCCCGTTATGACGCAATAAGGGCGTTGAGCTGCCCCCTCGCATGCCAGCTGTAGCAGCGAATTAACATAATAGACAAAGTCGAAAACCCAGTTATTAGCCCCCGAAGTTTGAAGCGCCTCTTTGCCCCATACACTGTGAAAAAGTAGATTGATGCTCGACAAGGTACTTTTATTATGCATTAGTTTCTTGCTTTTTTAATTTGTTTTGAAATGGGGCCTTTGCTATCGGCTGGCAGCATCGTCGCTAGACTCATGTGTCGTGATGTCAGCCTCTGCTGCTGAGTCGAGGCTCGTCATCTCGGTCGTGGCGTCGGCCGGTTGTCGGCCAGCTCTTCCATCAAAAACCCAGGGTCCAGCATTGTTTCTCGGTGTGATGATTCCCTCAGCCCCGCCGCCTGGTGGCGACGGGGTTCCGCTATCTCGCAAATGACTAGCACGTCCAGCACCCCGAATAGGCAACGGCTCGGAGGTGGCATGCAGTGCCGTCGGGCTGCCTGTGGGACTGGGCGCCGAAGTAATGTTGACAGTCACGTCCATGGCATCTGTCTCTTGCACCGTCGCCTCCACTGGATCGTCTGATGGCGATGGGAAAGCGGGTTCGGCCTCCTCTTCTATCTCAGGCACAGGCGCATGAACGACGGTGGCGGGCACCGGCTGTTCGGGTTCCTCAAACTCATCCATGTTCTGCCAGTCTTCTTCTGTGGGCTCCTCGACATCGGCTTCCAGATCGGCGCCGGCGCGGCAGTTGGGACAGATGAAGATGGGATATTGCGGTGATGTGAGTAAAGATCGTACGCACTTGAAGTGCCATGTGTGAGAGCAGGGGGCGACGAATAGAGATTGACAGGGCTGTTGGATAATTTATCAGTAAACCATCTGGAGATTATCAAAGGAGCCTCTGCTTACGGCAATCGAATTCAGGCATATGGAGCAGTCCTGAGAGGAGCTTGAGCCTGCTGCTGAGGCTCCTCCACTTGATGCCATGGTGCGTAGCCTCTTGTGGGCAGCCATGCTGGAAAATTGTTAGCCAAGAACGTGTAAATGCAATAAAGTGGCATCTTAGGAAGCAAAAAAAAGTAGTAGCACTTACTTGAACGTATTGGGCTTGTTCTGCCATCCACGGTTCAGCTCCAGTCTCATCTTGACACAGCGGAAAATCATCTCTTCGCCGCCCTTAAAGTCAATGCCCAGCTGGACGATATCTCCGTCGTTGACGGGGAATGCCTTACTCTCCTGTGACGGAGGGCTAAGTCTGATGTGGTTGAGAAAGGTGCCGGACGAGCTCTTGACGTCCTTGATGTACCATTTCCCATTTTCGTACCAGAACTCACAGTGTCGTCGACTGACCACCTTGCTCTTGAAGCCTACGGGCGCGGCAGAGGCTTGGTGGCCGGACACGCTGGCCAGGGCATGATTATCACGTTCAGAGTATCGTCCAACGCGAATGATTTCGGTGCCATTTGAGAGTGTTCTGGAGATGGGCGGGAATGACAGCGATGGTCTGGTAGAGCGAGGGTCGTAGTATGCAGAGAAGCGAATAGAAGGCTGGGTATCATCGTTGGATTTCGCCATTGTTGCGTGCTCGTCGGCCGAAGTCGAGGGGGTCTCTGCAGGAGATGAAGAGGAGGAGGATGATGATGAGGTGTTCCCCTGAGCGGCAGAGGGGCTGGAGGGAGCTGAAGACGAGTCTGCTCCTCTTGTCTGCGATGCCCTGGCAGAATCTGGAGATGTAGCCACCAAAGTTAGGCGGTTGGGACCGGCGTTTGTAGTTGTGGTGGTTGTAGTTGTAGTTGTCGTCGTGGCGCCTGGAGAGTAGCTCACAGACCGTGTCAGACCGTTGCCAGACTGACTTGTCGCGGGCGAGCTCCCACCGCTGCTGCTGCTATTTACGGTGTGGTGGCTGTTGTCACGCGACAAGAGGTGGTTGTGTGTGTAGTTGCGCAGGATGCTGAGGCCGCGCAGACGGCTGGTTCTAGAAGGAGAGGGCGAAACCGTCGACGTCGCTAAGCCAGGCGGCGTTGGCGATACCGGCTGTGAAAACATTTCTCGTTTTAGGAGCGGTGGCCGCAGTGACTTTCAAAGGGCTTTTTTTTTTTCGGGGGGTGCCTTCAGTGGAGATGGCGCTGTTGTGGCCTGCTGTAAATGAAGAATTGAGACACCAAAGCGGGTTGCTGAACGGTGGCTTGGCCCAGTATAAGTTATAAGGTGTAAGCAGGGGGGGGAATGTGGAAAGAAAAAAGCTTCAAGCCGGGCTTTCTTTGTGATGTAAGTATTTCCACACAAAAGAGGGGGAGAATATCGATAATGAGAGAGGAAATCTGGTAGTTTTCTCTTCTCAGTCTGCGCGATAGTTACTCGGCCCTGTCCTCCTTTATTTGCAGGAATTGAGGTCTCGCGCGACGGATGGGTTGTCCAGGCAGCGTCGTAATATAATGGCACGAGTCGCCAGGTTCCAAGGTAGATGTCCCGGTATTATAGTGGAGTGAGGCGGGCGGTAGAAACGCAGCGAGCCGAAAGAGGCACAAGTCCGGAGGAGACCCTGGCAAAGTAGCAGATGAGGAGGAGTGGGAGGAGAAAAGTGAGATGAAAGTCAAGTAAAGGCGAGCAAAGCTTTAACAAAGCCTGGCGGCGTTGACGTTTGGCGGGAGATGTCGAGACACACACACACACAAAAAAAAAAAAAGGATGCTCGGCTCTACTTTTAACGTCGTTGAGGGAATTTCAAGGCCAATTCGCTTTGTCGTGGAAGCGCATCGGTTGCATCACGCAACGAATGAGTTCTGAGTTGGGTGACGGCAGATGGTGAGAGGCTGGTCTGGCGCGTGAGCGTTGTGGGCATTAAAAGCGGGAGTCGGCGCTGGAGGAGATGAAGAGGAGGAGGCGTCGGATTTTACCTTGTTTTGTACGCTGCAGCTTGATTTGCACCCAAAATGCGGGGTGTGCCGGTATTTCAAGAATTGCAGATTTCGAAGCTGGAGAGAAGAAGAAAATAAAAAGAGAAGAGAGAAGAGCAAGTGAAGTCTCGAGCGAGACGAAGAAATGCCCATGTGAGGATGATATATTCGGCCAAAGACGTCAGTGCTGGGCAGGCCGTGTGTATTTAGTGCCAGCCAGCGAGGGCACCGCTACAAACAAGTACCCCGGGCTACAAGTGATCAGCGCCAACGTCACTGCTGTCAGGGCCCAGCACAGCGGTATCCTCAGGTACCAGGCCAGGTACAGCACAGGTACTGCGACAAGCAGGCTGCTAGCAGCAACTCAGTTTCCACCGCCGGCGGCACGAGCGCAGGGCTAAGAAAAAATAAAGAGACACCTGGTGCCTGTTTTCCCTCGTCACTTTTGTCTCTCTTTTTTTGCCTCCCGTATGCGTAGAGAGAGAGACTCTGGTTCTGGTTCTGGTTCAGGTTCTGGCCTCAGGGGGGGGCGTGGCCGTAACGCCCCAGTCGAGTCCAGTGCAGTTCAGTGCAGTTCAGTGCTTGCTGCCACTAAAATCTGCGCCGCTAGCACGAGCACAGGTGCGGTGCGGTAGCCAGAAAACCTTGGAAATCTAATCCCATGTCTGCGGTCCCTGGTCGTTCAACCCGCGCGCGGCCAGACAAGAAAGAGAGAGGCAAGACAGTGGATACGAAAAAAAAAACGGATTCTCTGCTACTGTACGGGGAGAGAGGGGGGGCGAGACGCTAAAGAGGGGGCGCCGCTAGTTGCGCTAGACGGGGTGCTGGGTCTGGTGCAGGCGACCACAGACGCTGAGCATGGCTGCTAGCGGTGGGCTGCAGGGGATCAGCAGCCTGGACCAAAGAAGGCACAAGCCAGGCCTGTCAGCTACGTTGGTTGGCTTGACTTGACGTGTGCGTGATGTCGAATTGAATTTTGCGAATTCAGCGTGTCAATTGGGGACATGTCAACCTTGTTCAATATTGCATCTGTAAAAGGGACATTGGAGATGCATTCTAAGGGCCCAACTCGCACGTATTCTCGGTGTATTATTGTCCAAGCACATACTAGTAGGCAAGCTGTTTGCTCTGCCCTGCAGCTGTCCCAGCACTACAGTACTCGTACAGTTACATGCGAGGAACGCCACTCAAAAGCCCCCCAAAATGGCTACCACGTTCCAGTCACTCGAGTGTACACTATCACCTGCTAGTACCCTCCATCTACACGCATTAGCACCCAAGCTGCCACGCCGCTAACGTACCTCTGCGGTCTCGTTCGTTCCAAGGGGAACTCAGCAGCACCGAGTCTCGACTCATGTTCTCGATCGCCAATAAAGGCATCAAGTCCAATCCCTTGCGCCGGCCCGAGGTTTGGGGCCTCTAGTAAAAATCGACCCAGTTTTCTCCCTGCGCGCACTGCTGCCATTAGCTGCTCAGCTTCATCTGGCTGCCTCTCGCTTCAGCGCATCTTTGGACATTTTGCCTCTTCTCACATGTGGCTTTAGCCCGTTGCGAATCTTGCCAGTACCAACCAGCTGCCAGCATTAGTAGCATCCGTCGTTTGTTTCCTCCCATCTCGACCTTTCCAAGCTTTCGTCTCAATCTGGGTGCCTTGTCGATGCTGCGTTTCCGCGATTACCCGCCCTTAACACCCAATCTCCTCCTTGCCAATAGTATCCTGCCCGTGACGCCGCCGTGACGATAAACGGCCCTCGTTGCCATCAGCCGACACGGCACATGTTCTCTGGATGCATGTCTCAGCCTCTGTAATTGTCTGTATCGATATCACTCCCTTGATTTCCAGCCCGATGCTACGGGCTATTGCCATCGCAACTAGCAGATGCAGGCATCGCCGCTCGCTGTGTGACCTGCATCACGAGCTCCCTCCCGAGCTATATACTACTGTACCACTACTTGATATGCAATGCACATGTCGTGTAATAATGCTAGCCGGACTTGACATATTATACCGCAGCATGGATCTGACTTGTTGAAGAATGCATGCAGCCTGCTTCGGAGCCCGCCGCTGGCTGGAGCACTAGTGATGTTTGGCCGTAGCATGTTCTTGTTATCAAACATCTGAGCACCTATTATTACACGATTTCGCAGGTAGCGAGACATGTGCACTTCGCACCTCACACCTCACGGCCCAAGCTGATGCTCTCGTCAGCTCCCCAATCACGCTGTCTCTCCTCGTGGCGCTTGGCTCACTCCAGCTTTTCCAAACGGCTCCTTTTTGTGTATCTCTCGCAAATCCTAGCAGTAGACGACTCTACATGCACGCCCCCTCCTATCTTTCTTCCTTCTTCCACGTCCTGTGCGCTTTTGTGTCTCTCGTCCCAACTCCCATGTTGTACGGCACATATCAACCTCAACCCCACGCATGCATGCGGCTTGACTCAGACAAAAGAAACCCCTACGAGGCTTTCGGCGAAACATTGTTTAGCGGCCTCTCTCCTGGACCCCGAATCCTTGATATTGCATTCCAGCCACAAGGGAAAAAACGACGTCCCCTCATTTTGCTTGTTACTAGTGCCAGCAGTTGCTGCTGAACCGCACTACTAGTGCCTAGAAGCAGGTATAGCCTAAATCTCTAGCAGATCGTCGCCACGTTTTTTGCTCTCCCTTTTTCAGGAGAAACAACAGCATTCATCGGTATCCATTCGCGTCCTATTTTGGGATCCCTGGTAATGTCTTGGAAACGCTCAAAAAAAAAAAATATTCTAATTTTGGAACCGTGAAAAATTGAAATAAGCGTGTAGGACCGGCCGATCAGCCGCAAACATGCCAGGAGCAAACCGAATTATACATGTCTTGCAGAGATGCTATCCGAGACAAGCAGCTACAGCCACGAACAACGACGGAAGAAGTACCGCCAAACTATCAATTTGAATACTGATTGTTTGCTTTGCCTCTTTTCTTTTCAGCTGCTGGGAACACACACGCATCCATCGAGATTTCGGGGCATTGGAGCGACCCCAGCCATCCTTTCCTGCTGACTGCATGCGCACAGATGCTCACACATTCAAAGGCTTGATATCGCCCCCAATTCCTCCTGGCGATTCATGCAAACAGCAACAAAAGGGCCTGCTGTCGCAGCCTGTTGCAGCTAGTCGTCCATATTGCCTTTGCCCCTGTCTTGATGCAGTTACTGCTGGGAGGAGCGCTTCCCCACAGAGTCGCCATGATATGGAGAAGATGCTGTGAGGACGGCCCCGCATTCCCATCTCATCTCACGCTTCGATTTGCTGTATACCTGTATCTAGGTATTTGCACAGCATGGATGGATATTTGGAGTTTAGGAGCACAAGACCCCTCAGCTGTCATATGCACCAACGCACATATAATGTAGCATACATACGCACGCAACCTCAGTTCTCGTATCTAGGTATTTCTTCATTTCTTTGGTTTCCCCGAATCCATGCCAACGGCCGAATCCGCCAACAGCAGATGCCACAGCACCAGCCAATATCAAGGCTTGAGCCCTGTCCCGACTTTTTGCTTGCTAAATGATGATACATCAACCTCACACGCGCTCGACTCATGCACACGCACACTCTCTCACATGTTTTGCACATTCTGTCATCTTCTCCATATGACATCAAAATGCTAAAGCAGCCCCCCTCACTCACTCCAACTACAACTACATCCACACATCAAGACACCAAGACAAGTCTCTCATCACTCTATTCTCCGCTGCTGCCCCAGACCCCGCTGGAATCTCCCCTCAGCGCACTAGACCGCTAAACCCAGCTCCATCCAGCCAACCACGGCGCCATCAGATCATCCAAATCACATGGTTGTGCTGCGTGCAATGAAATGCGACGCTACCTCGTCCATAGCGCGGGAGGGGGGTTATGGGGGGGTTATGGGGGGTTATCCACTAATAGTGCCATGTCGACCACTAGGCTGTCTTCCATCAGACTGCACGACTTGTGTTGCTCAACAAAGTACGTGTAATGCCCAATACATGTATACGGAAATACCCCATAGCAGATACGGGCCGTACCAAAAACAGGTAGCACCTCTAGGCATCAAATACTCTCATCATCTGCCATCCATCCACCATCAACACGAGCTTGCCTCCTCTCCAAGGCTGAGCTCAAACATCCACTACCATAAAGGATCACGGAAGTCCCCGTCAACAAGCACGTGGATTCAATGCTTCCCCTCCTCTGTATCCTCCCCCACAGCAGATATCAACGTCTACTGGCAAAACCGCTGCTAGCCTCCCCAAGACCAGCCCTTGCCCTCACCCAATTTTTAGACCCGCATCACCAGACCAGGGTGTGATTCTCTCAGATCATCCGATAGATGGGCGCATCGCCTACCACGCCATTATAGGCCTCGTAGTTAGTTTTCTTCTTCTCCCTTTTTACTTGTCCTTGACTGCCCCTGTACTGTATGCATCTTCATGAGGACAATGGATCACAGCGCATCCGCTGCCTCGGTGCGGGGCCACGCACTTGTTCAGTCAGTTCTTGTGCCGCGAGTCAGTTGCTCTTCTGATTTACCTGATTCCTACTGCATTCGGCGCTCATGACGATGAGTGATGAGACAAAAAAAAAAATATCATGATCGCTACCAGGAACAAGTCTCATCTTTACCACTATATGTATTATCTCCCCGGATGACGTGACTAAATCGGCAAGTCATGCTGCTCTGCCGTGCATCAGCGCATCACAAGCCATGAGCCATGAGCCATGAGCTTCTCCTCAGATCAGAAAGAAATGCCCACATATTCCCACACAGGCGGTAAGGCTGGCGGCCATCTCACAAACTGGAGACACTAGCCGCCGGAGCTTTTAGCTCATATGGAGCAAGTTCGGTTCGTTCGTACTGTAGTATAAGGTGCGATACAGTAAGAATCTCCAACTTACTCGCCAATCTCTCCATCTTGCTGACACGCCTCAATGGAGCTTTCTCCATAGATACGTACTGCACTGTATATCGCCAAAGTGTGTACAGGTGAAATCATCCGGGCCCAAGATTCAGATCTAGGTAGATACTGCCAGATTTGACATCATATCATTTCATACCCTTTTTGGCTACTGCTCGGCCAATATGGTCCAGCTCCAGTTTCCATCCGTACGATATAATGACTCGCTAATACATGTATACTACCAGTGCTCAACTGCCAAATCTTAAAAAATTTAGTGTATGTGAGATCTTGAAGATTGATAATGAGCTAGTAACATTTCCTAAACACTCACTTTGACCTCAAAACTCCCAGATTCTTTAGGAAAAGTGTCCGCACGGCCCCTACAAAGAACAGTCAGCACCTTCTCAACGACAGCAAATGGGACTGGGATCAGCTTAGAAAGAAAAGAGCTTACCAGAGAACGTTTCACAGGGCTATGGAATACCTACACCCTCAAGAGCCACTTGAGTATGCTTAGAGGTAGCAGTACCATCACCAGGGAGCTGTTGTAAGCACCAACTGAGTTAAAGCTAGATCTCGGAGTTACATGTGGAGCAAGAGGAAAAAGAATAGTAGTTGCTGTACGTACAGTGAAAAGAGAACATGCAGCTAAGCTCACAGGAATTCTCCGGTGCTAGGGGTGGTTCCAGAAGAGGAAGCTCATGAGATTTTATTGAATCAATATAACGGGTATGTCGCGGAATCGCTTACGACGAGCCGAATGCAACTCGAAAGTGGCTCTTCAGGGCTGTGCTGCAGCTATACGAGAGTAGCCTTTTTGGAATATCTACTGCTGCTACCTGGAAGTAGTCTTTTAGGGCCGTCTCTTGTAGCCCTAGATCTTCATACCTAGGTAAACAAATATAGATCTCAAGTTTATATAGAGATATATCGAACAAACAACACGAAACGCAAACCGCCAGCATCAATAACTCTAGAGCTACCCATCTATACTCAAAAATGTCATCATTACTCCTCATAAACATCCATATATCAAATAGCAATCCCATCCCATTACTTCTTAAACGTCGAACCACCAACCCTCTCAATCTCCTTCCCCTCAGTGGTATCCCTCCCACCCGCCGCTTCAAGCAACCTCGCATACGCCGCCGCATCCCTCAGCTTCACAGCCTCCTCGGCCGCCTTAAGCCGCAGTCCGCATTTCTCATACATGGTGATTGTCTCTCCCGGTTCCAGACCCGTGCACTTGGGCACAAACACCGCCGCCAAGCGCGGATTGCCTGCCTGTAGTGTGAGGTTGAAAAAGGGCTGTCCCAATAGAAAAGTTAGCCAAGTTTCACCTTTTTCGTACTTAATTCTCACGCCTCTCCCACAATCCCACTCCCTTCCACGTGTTTTCCACTGCACCCGATCGATGTGATGAAACAAAAATGACAAAACTCTAAATGAACTTACCGCCCATCCGATCGGACTCTTCTTAGCCTTTGCAATATCTTCAATCTCGCCCCACTCTCGTTTTGCGACAAGTGCCCGAAGCCTAATTACACGGGAAGGGCAGAAAAACGCCCGCCGCCAGTCAGCCCATCACGTCCTAGCAGTATTATGCGATAGCCGAGAATAATGTAGATAGGGGCAATCACAACTTACCTGATCCACCACGCAACCTTCTCAGGCACCTTGAAATCGCTCTGAATCTTCTTTGCCTTCCCGTGATACCCGAGGCGGATCAGCTTGAATATCGTCTCATTGACACTAAGTCCCGAGAAGGAGTCTGTCAAATCGCGGTCTAGCGCCTCCTGCGCACGGAGGAGCTGCGTAGTCTCCTTGAGCACATACACCTCTGCTGCATTGTCCTTTGATTCCGAGAGAAGCTTAGCCGCCAGCGCCAGCTTATCGGATGCCGTGCGTGCATCCGGCTGACGGAGCGATTCGCGGATGAAAACGTTGGCGCCGTCGATTCGCCTGTCATCCTGGTAATACATGTCTTTCAGAAGCGTGTTGTCACCTTCTAATTGGGCTGCAGATTCTACCAGTGCTGTTGCTGTTGGCCGAACGTTGATTACTCGGAAGAATGAGGCTAGTGGTAGCTTCTTCTTTAGCTTTGCGAGGACAAAGAGAATGAGGTCTGTATCACCGCTTTCAATGGCTTTGTCCAATGCTAGATCATCCTCTTCCATGTCCAACAGGAGAGGAACTTGTCTCCCACCACGAGGTTCGTGATTCAGCAGCTCCGTAGCTAATCGGGTTCGGCCCTCGTGATGTGCAGCTCTTGCTATCTCTTCAAAAGAAATGCCGGGTTTCCCTGACAACCTTTCCACAACTAATCGGCAGATAGTATCGTCGTCTTGAGCGCCAATCCGGACTTTGGTAGATGCCCAACTAACGTAGATGCGATCCGTAGGAAGCTTCAAGTACCCAGCAATCTTCAGCGCCAACAAGTATTCATGTCGTTGAATGAGTCGTTGAATGAGTCGCTCAGGCGTTAGCCGGTGATATTGTTGAAAGGACAGGGGCATTCCAATTTCAAAGCTCCGTACAGCGTTGAGAACTCGTAGTGTCTCGCACATGTCGACAAACTCATCACTGTTATAAATGTCCAGAACTGATTTGCCAAAAGATGCGGCTTTGAGCAGTCTCTTCTGCCACTGTGGATCAAACTCGCGACCGGCGGCATTAACGCACGTGTCGACAGCTTCAGTCAGGTTTGGCCGAATGAGTTGGATGTAATCGTCTGCCTTTGGGGATTGTAGCTCAAGCTGCTTAACAGCATCGAGCAAGATGGACGCAGGGGATGATTCTGAGGCGGCGCCGAACGCTTGCAGTGTGTCGTCCGGTACCCTTTCTAAGAATTCGCAAAAGTCGTTTGTTATTAATCTAGCGCCGTCGTGCTCTGTTCGCTGATTAGTATGAGACACTTATCACTGAGTAACAAGACCTTACCAGAGATGACATGAACGCGAGTGCTGTCGTATATATAAGATGAAGACTCATCCCCCGGTCCAATGACGTGAACCTCATCCTCCCAAGCAATGATGGCATCGCTGCCACACCACTCCACATACTTGGGCGGAGTATTTGAGTTGGAGTTGTGTTCAAATAGCCTCTCCTGGAAATCGCTTGAAATGACGTGTGCCTTGCCATTCTTCCCATAGAGATTGACAAATCCACCATTCGGCGAAACGCTAATGTGTGAAAACGGCCCAACATCCAGGAATCTGTCCTCGCAGTCCGTAGCGTCAACAACGTAAACAGTTGGCCCGATACTGAGTAGAACTTCCACCGAGCGAGAGAGCGTATGGTTTGGTGCGATGATGCCCCATGAATGAATCTCACCCGCCGGCACAGACGCAAGCAGCTTTGGCCGTGGCTCTGAATATGATGAGACGGTCACCAATGTGTTGTTTCCCAGCAAAGCAACCAAGCCGTTGTCGTAAAACCTATTTGTCACTGTTCAGCTCTTCCACCCTCATCCAGTTCGTCGATGGCAGGATATAGATGGCATTTACCGACAAGACTCGACTCCATAGTTGTCCGCCCCATTTCCTAATGAGAAGTGGCTGAAATCCCCTTGCATATCATAGCATCTCACATTGCCATCCGCCGCAACAACAAGCAGCGACTCCTCCTCGGACCAGCCCAACCCCTTGATAGCCCCGCTGTCCCAAGCAATGTTCCGCAGCTTCTTCCCCGCCAGGCTGTAGATTTCGATGGCCGGCTTCGTCGACTGTCCCGTCCTGTGAGCTTGCAGCTTGGTTTCGTCTCTCCACAACGCCAGAGCCCCGGCGTACGGGGCGCCCGTCACGATGTAGCCATCGAGATCCAGGTCCTGGCCAAAGACGGCGGTATACTGCTCCGTCTTGCGGAACCACTTGTCCCCTACGCGCTCCCAGTCGGCTCTTGCGTGAAGGGTGTCCATCGTGCTGTTACCTCGCTCTCATGACGGTAAGATAAACGGTTCTATAGAGAAAAGAAGAAAAAGAAAAGGGGGATATGATATTTTTATGAGAGTAGCTTGCGTATGAGATGCGAGAAGCTCAGCATGAGTGAGGTTGGAAGATCCGCAGCTAGCCACTATAGCTTCGTCCAATGAGAGGCGAGGCTATTCGTCGGCTAAACCGGGGAGGCAGCTTCCCAGCGTCCAGCTTGCATCATCGCCCTAAAGTCTGTCACTCCAGCAGACATAACCCCACTAAACTCTCGCTGTACTTCGTATTCTCTCACCAACTGTTACTGCTAGCATCAGCTTTTCTTACTGCATACAGGAGGGGTTCGACTAAGTTTTTCACTACTGCAACTTTTTATAGAAGCCTCTGCATATACGCGTTATTTTTCTTTCATTCCCTTCAGCATGCCGAACTGGAGAGACGAGTACCTCTCTTCCCTCAGGGAATCAGAGCTCAACAATCCCGTCAACATGGAGCTCGTCCAGGCCTGTTTGTATCTCGTGTCTCTACTGCATAGACGCACATGCTTACTGTCCATATATAGGTTCACAAATGGCAGACCGTATATCATCCCTGGAAGCTGAAAAACTGGCTTTAGAATCCATCATCGCCGGCCAAGGAAACAACCGGTCAAAGTCGCCATCCCTTCAGCCTGGCGAGGCAGCAGCCAACGATCCCGGTGTGGCTCAGCTGCGTCTTGAATTAGCCGAGGCGTTACGCTCGAAAGGTGTAGCAGACATACGGCTGCGGACTGCGGAAGAGGAACTGGACAAGCTGCGCTCCAAGACGAAGCAGGATACACGTTCTATTAAAGATCTCACTACGGAAAGGACTTCTCTTGCCACCAAAGTAAATGACCGGGAGTACGAACTCAAAGAGAAGAGAAAGCTAGTCGAGGTATTACCATCATTCAAGTGGCTCTGTGAAAAAGCTCTTTCCCTTCCATTTTAAGGTTAATTACTGATATTATATATGCAGCAAGTCCAAGACGAGATGATTGCACTAAATCTACAACTCTCCATGGCTGAGAAAGAGAGGGATAGAGTCAAACAAGAGAACAAAGAGCTCATCGACAGATGGATGAAGAGAATGGGCCAAGAGGCAGACGCTATGAATCTCGCAAACGAACCAACGCTAGGCAAGGGACGGTAGAACATATATATATATAAAAAAAAAAGTCTCTCCATTTTCATCATAACAGCATGATATCATAGCGGTAAGGATGGTTTCTTTCATACATCTTTTATACAGTTAATTTTGTTTCGTCGCTTCATCTACTAACGCGTTTATCTTCGCTGTTGATGACGGCATTTCTTTCGAGCAATCTTTCAAGCAAAAAGAAAAAAAAAATTATCCTCCAATGTCGTTAACCCAAATCCTCAGTCCAAAAAGATAGAGGACAAAAAATACCCATGCTCATAATTTGTACTCGATGATTTATATTCTACAATACTCAACATAAACATCTTTATGCAGTGCTGATGAAGCTCTAAGTAGTCTATTTCCGCGTGGAGATGTAATACTGCCCGCCGGCGTTGGTCCAGCTGACGTAGCCCTCGGGGTACGTGCACTCTTCGACCTCAAGGATGGTGCTGCCGACATCGTTGATGTTGTGGCTGCTTTTGGAGTCGGCCACAAAGGATTTGAGAGAAATAATCTTGCAACCAGGTTTCAGGTCCAAGAACATTCGGACCAAGTCGTCGTTGAGCTGCGAGGTGAATGCCTTATTGTTGACGAGGATGACATCGGCCCGTTTCAGGGCATCGTGGATCGAGGCGTTCTTACGGAAATCGCCACGTTCGATGTGTACTTCGCCTGGCTGTATGCCCCACAGCAGGCATCGCGCCTGAAACTCCTTCTCTTGAGCCTCTGCGAGGTTGCAGGCATTTTCCATCATTTCGCAGCCCCAGCTTTCGCATCCGACTTCAAGGGCCGCCTGCAAAACAACGTTGCCTACGCCCGAACCCAGATCGACAAAGACCTGATCCGATGTCATCTTGGCCTGCTCAACAAGAATCTTGGTGATGAAAGGATGCAGAAGCTCGCCATAGACAAAGTCTGTTCCGTTCTCGTATTTGGAGAGGAGTTCCACCTTTGGGGCCACCGTACGATCGTAGATTTGGTCGAGAATGAAAGCGGCGAGGTGCGGAGGGAGGTCGTGTAGGTTTTCGAGGTTCTTCGAGACAACGCCGTCTTCCACCAGGGCGAGGAGTGCCTCGTTGTATTCACACAGCGTGGCTTTGAAGCCGGCTACATTCTGGATGTTGCGATTCGATGCCTTTTCGAGTCGTCGGATGTAGCCAGTATTAGGGTTGGTAAATGGCTCGGCTTCTGCGTCGGTAAGGTAGTTTTCGGCCACGAGGCGTACTATGCGTATGCTCGCTTCCACGGCGTCGATCTTGTCCTTGCCCCAAACGAGCTCGAATCTAGAGTCTTGTTAGAAAAGAAGAGGACAGAAACATATCATTAAAAGGCTGTGTTGTTACACAAAGAGCGGGGTGAGGGACCGAGTGGAATGCGGCTTCATGGAAATGACTTACTTTTCTCGGCGCTGCAGAGTGGGATACTGGAGCTCTATGGCAACATCTTCCCTGGAAGCTCCAAAGATGGGTTCACACTTGTGCTTCAGCGAACAAACGTCGACGGCGTGGATGAACTGCAGCCTCTCATCCTTCCGCTCGTACGCCCTCGCGCTTCTCAGCTTGCGATTCGAATCGACCGACTTGCTTTCGCTAGTTGCCTTCCTCTGGCGCTTGTGCGAATCCAAGTCCATCCATCCATCATCCTCGTCGTCGCTGTCCTTGTCGAACTCGATGCGGTCGCTGGCGGGTGAGCGGCGAGACGCGCTGGTCGGGGCCTTTCGCTTACGGTGCGGCTCAAGGCGCCTCTCGTCGGTAGATGAGGGGTACGGCGAACTGCTCTTTGCACGAGACGAGGCTGTCGAGGCTATGGAGGAAGAGGTGGCATTTGGTGAGAGCTTGCGAACCGGTGACGATCGCGCCGACGACGATAGCCCGGGTCGAGCTACAGACTTTGGCTTTGGTCTCGGGGCTGCGGGATGCTCGATGACGACCTTTTCGATGCGGATCTTGGGCGGGTCGACTTTGAACTTGTTGCTCTTTCCACTGAGAAGAGGCATGATGGCGGCATCAAAGTAGCAGGAAATGTCGAGAGCGCAAAAATGCGAAAAAAAAGAGGTGGGAGTTCGCTTTGGTGGAGAGATCAGGCGGCTCGGTTCAGGGGTGCGCCTTTTCGGCCGAGGGCTCTGCCTAGCCCTTTTGTCGTGCCTTGGATGCCTGCCTTGGAAACCGGCCGATGGCGGGCACGCGACGATGTGCGAGAGCGAGAGCGAGAGTGAGAGCACGGGAGCTGGTGATAAATATGGAATCAGGCTTGAGCCAGGGTCGCGAACCGGGCGATGACGGCAGCGGGTGGCGGGGGAGGCGAAAAAAGCCCGTCCGAGTCGAAAGGGAGTTGCAACAAGGCGTTTTTGGCAGCTCTTTGAACAAAGGAGTGGCGGTGCTTGAGTAGAGGCTAAAGGGAAACGAGAGAGACTATGGCTTCTGGAAGAAAGAATAGCGGGATTACAAGAATGACAAGAAATGTATGTGGTAGATGATAGATAGTGAGAAAGAAGGTAAAAAAGATTAGTAAAAATGATGCTAGTCACCCAAAGTCTGCCAGTCTGTCAGTAAGTCAATCCATAGGACAATTATGGACGAGAGAAGAAAAAAAAAAGAGGGAAGAAAAGGCCCGGCGCGTCTAGACTTGGTCGTAAAAAGGCAGCCAAAGGACCTTGGCAGGTTCGATTTGCATTGTGCCTGCCGCTATTACGGGAGACTAATGGACTTGGCCCAAGATGGAAAACCTGCAAGAATCCTGCTGCTTATGTCACCCGCTCTTTGAGCTGGCCAGAAACTGCTGGGGAGCTGCTTGGCTTGGCCCGGGGTCCTCGAGAAAAGAGAAACCAAGGCAAAGTTGGATGGAGGACAATGGCGGGCGGGACTTCAGCAAAGGCCCCACTAAATGCGTCTGAGGGCTCCGATTCGCGGATGGCGCACGTGCCACCGGTGGCGTCCAGGGTCCAGCCCATGCTGCTTGATGTCATCAGTTTAGCTGCAGGGTGGCACTGGTTCATGGTTAAGAGTCTAACTATCACTACATAAGGAATTTCGTCATGGGTTATATCAGTCTACAAAGCCAGTGCAGTGGCATACTCTTAGCTAATATTCATTGTAGTCAGATTGTTAAATTCGGGAGCCTAGCAGCAGAAGCAGTGTATTCGTAAGCTTTATTCGCTAAGAGCTGCATTCCATACGCAGTCAACTTACTTCATATGCATTATATGCACCAACTTTATACTCGTTTAAATCCAAATCATCTCATTTTCTGAAAGTTCTAACATACTTATATTCAAAATTTTGGGTTTACCCTACTTAGCATTCTCGTATTATAGCCCTAAGTTATCTTTTCCTTCATTTTCTAAGACTTTGACGTCTTGATTTTCCTACAGCCTCGAAATTTTGAATAAAAGGAGCATGATTGTAATGCAAAGCTTCTCGTAAAACCTTTCAAAGGATCTCAGATATTCTCTTTGCTATTTGAAAGTGCCGTAGTTAATGAAGAGTCGACGCTGTCTTCAGTATGCGACTCGTCTAGCCCTAGCGACTCATCGTATTGCCCACTAGTTGATGATCCAAAAGCTAATGACTCTTGCTCAAAGTTTAAAATAGATTTTGGAGGTAATGGAGGCTTAGACTTCTTGAATGGTTTCAAAAATGATCGAACATATACCCATTTTGAGATTGATTGGTTTTTAGGACTGAATATGACGGCTCCTTGAGAATTCGATAAATGTTTGGTGATGCTGCTGTTGCTCAGAGGCCGCTGTGAATCCTTTGGCATTCGTAGCTCTTGTGCTAGATTACACGCAGAAAGATTGGTTGTATCGCTGCACTGGCATGGCCCGAAAGACTCAACTGGACTGTGCCAACTGATGTTGTCGGTAAATTTTATTTGTTCAGCTCCTTTTGCTCCATGGAGGCGTATGATATTAGCAAGATCCGAGACACAAGCCCCAAGAAAATATTCATTTTCTGGCATCTGTAGCCAACGTTTGCAGAGTCCCTCGGTACTCGATGGTTGGATGATCTCGCCGAAATCTTCACCAAATAGTGCCACAGCGCCAATTTCTGAAATAAGTCTTGCCCAGTCATCTCCCGTTTCTTCAAGTGTAGCAACTCTAGGTTCGCAAAGTCTGATATTGGCTATATCGTCGAATTCCCAACCATCAAGAGCTCTCCGAATCTTACGATTCAAGCGTACTCCTTCTTTGTTCTTCACAGCAACTTGATAATCTATCATCTTTTCGAGGATGTTATAGAGATTATCGGTCAAATCTCGAAATCGGTTTTTTTTCTTTGAATCATCTTCACTATGCTGGTCGGAGTTTGGCCATATTTCAAGGTTCAAAATGCTTTCATTCGCAAGCACTCGGATGGCAGACTCTGGTGTAAGTCTTTTGGTTACTTCTTCCAGAGCCCTAAAATTAAAGACTAGATTGCCTTTAAGTGGTCCCTCTTGGTAGTAATTTAGAGCCGCTCGAGAGAGGTACAGTAAAGCGGTTGTGCCGTTGACTAACCAACCGCGCTTGCATTTCTCATCCCAAAGCACAATAAAATTGTCATGAATCCAGAGAAGCTTGGACTCGTGGCCCTCTCTCTGTACATGGATAGGCTTATCTCTAGCGCCAATAGTGAAATTAGCGCCAGCTGTTATATATTTTCCACCAGAGATGGAGATATTATTCAGCACCACGCCTACAGTCGGTCTGGGTAGACCTGACCTTTGCACATTATACTTAACCTCAGTCCCTGTGTGAAGGATTAGTCATTGAGAAATAAACACATTATTAAAATTCTTACCAGCGAAAAGCTTAGCCTGTGAACACCAACCGACGATATTTCGAGATTGCTCGAGATCAGATATTTCAATAGATGTATGTGATACCCGAGTATCAAAGTAAGATATGTGCTTTCCATCTTTATTATATTGCATGTGCCAGATAATAATGCCTTCAATATAGTCTGTTGGAATGAGCATAGTTGAAAAGCCTTTGATGAAAATCTTGCCATCAAACTCATCAACACGTTGTGCATTGGCAAGTGCTGACATCATATCCAAAGATATTTCAAGTCCTGTGTCAGGTTTAGGCCTGCGGGGCACTGGGAACCCTTTCACGAGAATAGGATTCTTAAACATGTTAGTCCAACATCGTCCATTACCCAACAAATGATCCGGGTCATCTTCCCTAGTGTATTTAATTAGACATTGGACACTTTGATTAGGCATTCGTGAACTTGTGACTTCGGTCTGGATGATATGAATGGAAGGAGTGTAAGACGTAATTCCGGTGTCGCGAAGAGAGGTGCGAAGACTTGCACTTAACCATGCAAGCTGCTCTCCAATCTCTGCAATAGAGGCTGCAGTACCAGATGCTTCTGCGATGAATTCTGTACTGGCAATCCATGCCGTGAGCTCTGTGCCTTCTAGCAAACGACCTAATATGCATTTTTTAGATCTACCATGTGAAAAACTAGACATTCAAAACTTACGAGTGTGTTTTTGCCCTTGAGGTTCACGCAACACGTCCTTTACTAATTGTAGAATGTGCTCGCCAGTTGTTGGCCATGTCTGGCGAAGATATTCCAAAGTCGTTAATGCTTGTGCATTTTTCGTAGACCCTGTTAGAGTAATGACTTTCTCAATTGTCTCATGTAGACTTCCTTGATATTGTTGCTCTCTTAGGAAGCTGATAGGATCCCAGTCGATCAAGAATCTCATATGAAAAGCCTCTGCAGATCTTGATTTACTTATCTTGCTGCTTGGCCGTAGATAAGAAACGATCTTTTGCTTAATATCTCTCAGAGAATGCGAACTTTCTTTTTCCATTAGTGACTCTCTTTTCAAAATTGCAAGAAGCCAGCCGTATGCTGGAGATCCACGAATATGGTCGCGAAATGCATCTAAATCAGAGAATCCCGCATCTTCACCATCTTCATAAACTTGGTCGATTCGATTTTCTCGGAAGCGATCGTCATCCATATTTTGGGTATCTGCAATCTTTGGATTCTCAAGATTATCAACCCAGTCTCTGGTCTTGTTTTGTACAGTTTCTAGAGCCATTCTAGTGGCAAACTCGTCACGACCTCTGTCTCTATCATGCAGTTGTGTTTCAAATAGATGAACAATGTCCCTTATAAAACATGTCAGTTTTGTTGCAAGAGCATTATCATAGCTGAGATTATGCCAGGGGGCATTTACTTGCTATGTTTGTGTGTGTAGTACATAATATCTCTTTGTATTTGAGATTGAGCATTGAATCCGATTTTAAGAGCGAATATTTCAAGAAGATCTTGAAGAGAGCTGCAGATGGCTTTCATTGACTGTTCATCAAGCCCATCGAAGAGTGCATCGCTGAGTAGCTGATCTACCAGTTGTGAAATGAACTGCTCTTTTTTGGAATTATTCAAGCTTGCCGCAGCTGAAGATTCTGTTTTATCACCCGTTTTCCCCATACTCACCGGCGCAGGTTCCTTGAGAAGACGGCTATTAAGGCCTGGTTCTTCTGTTATGTTATAAGGTTCTTCCAGAATCACCTCATCCTTAAATGATTTGGATTTGTTAACAGAACTTCGTGCAATAGAGGCACCAATTTTCCCTCTGGAGGATAGCCCGCTTTTACGCCGAACTGCAGCGCCATCTAGACCACCTTGTTCTAGCTCTTGTAGCGGCTGGTTCAGCAGTGCAAAAGCCGGTAATTGCTCAAAGCGATTTTTTATAACTGCCTTATGTCCTTGCCTAGCAGCTAATGTCAGCAGTGTGTAGTAAAACTCCGTATCCTTAGCCTTAGTATCAGCGCCTTTCTCAAGCAAGAGCGTCACAACTGCCTCATGTCCTCCCCTGGCAGCATATATCAGTGGTGTATAATAAAGTTCCCCATCCCCTGCCTTAATATCAGCGCCTTTCTCTAACAGCAGCTTCACAACTGCCTCGTGTCCCTCCCTAGCAGCTAATATTAGCGGTGTATAATGAAGCCCAATATCCTTAGCCTCGATATCAGCGCCTTTCTCAAGCAGGAGCTTCACAACTACCTCATGTCCCTCCCTAGCAGCTGACATCAGCGGTGTATAACAAAGCACCGTATCCTTAGCCTCAATATTAGCGCCTTTCTCAAGCAGCAGCTTCACAACTGCCTCATGTCCTTGCCTAGCAGCTAATATCAGCGCTGTACAATGAAACACCCCATCCTTAGCCTCGATATCAGCGCCTTCCTCGAGCAGGAGCTTCACAACTGCCTCATATCCTTGCCTAGCAGCATATATCAGCGGTGTATAATGAAGAGCCCCATCCCTAGCTTCAATATTGGCGCAGTTCTTAAGCAAGAGGTTTACCATAGCCTCGTTTTCGTTCTCAACGGCCCACCATAACAACGTTCGGCCTTTTTTATTCTTTGCCTCAATATTAGCGCCGTTCTTAAGCAAGATGTTGGCCGTAGTCTCGTTCCCGTTCTCAATAGCCCACCATAACAACGTTTGGCCATTTTTATTCTTTGCCTTAATATCAGCGCCATTCTTAAGCAAGAAGTCGATCATAGCCTTATTTCCGTTCTCAACAGCCCACCATAACAATGTTTGGCCACTTTTCTTCTTCGCCTCAGTATCAGCGCCGTTCTTAAGCAGTAGTTGAACAGTCGTCTGATGGCTATTTTCAGCAGCTAACATTAGCGCCGTCTCACCATCTATATTCTCGTGATTTGGCTCGATATCTTTATCTTTGAGTAGTTGTTCTACCACCCCGCTATGCCCGTTCTCTGCCGCCCACATAAGAGCTGTCTGATGGTACTCAGAATCTGCAGCGTTCACGTTGACGCGGTTCGTGCAAAGTAAAAGTTCCACTACCTCCGTGTTTCCATGTTTTGCTGCCCACGATAAAGGCGTTTGACCTTTTAAATCTTGGAAATCCGGGTTAGCACCTCTCGTAGCAAGTAGCAGCTCAACCAATAGCAGGTGGCCTTTTTCTGCCGCCCATGACATCGGTGTTCGCCCATTATTATCCACAGAGTCCGGATCAACATCTTTCTTCTCAAGTAACCAGCGTGCTATTGATTCGTAGCCTTGTCTTGCCGCCCATGATAACGGCGTCCATCCATAAGCGTCTTTCAGATCCGCATAGTACCCCTCGCTAATCAAAGTCTGTAGCGCCTTCTGCAGTCCAAAGTACGCTGAATGGTGTACACCTATCATTGTGTTTTTCACTCCTAGACGGTGGTCATCATAATCTCTGCAATCTAGTATCGCCTCGCCGGCGGCAGAAACATTAGCATTATTCCGAAGAAAATGCAAGGTCAACGGTTCTGTCTCCATCGACGTGCCGCGAACATGATGGCCCCAATTGTGTGCAGCGTAGCCATAGAATGGATATAGTTGCAGCCGCTGCTTAAAATCAGCGTCCGTTTGACAGTGCCCACTTTTGAAAACTTCGTATGACAGATAAGCAATACAAGCACCAGCGATAGCACTATGGCCAAACCCAATGGCAGCAGAATTCTTTTGCCTTTGAACGGCAGGTGTTGAGAAATCTTCCTCAGATCCAGGTATAAGGCAAAATACATGGTCTTGTAAATACTCTCGTGTCGTGTCATGTACCACGCGAATAATATCGCTTTCTTTATCGATGGTCACTAACCCCGCGCATAAAGAAACTATCTGATTGGTATCTTCAAAATCATTTTCGTCAATTGACGACTTGCCGGTTTTGACAGCCAGTCCGTGTTGGAGCTCCGAAGTTGTTAATAGTCTTTTTGCACAAGTAACCCATAGCAGGACGGTCTCAGCAAGCTCTCGAAAGTCTTTTCTTTGGCATTTAATTCTTTTGATAGCTTCCGTATATGCTTGATTCAGAGCACCAGGTCCTTGGGGAAGTGTCTCTAACGTATCTAAAATTTTATCATGCGTTGTCTTGTCGATTAGAGCATCGAGGTAGAGTCTTGCGAGGAGAAACCTATAATTAGTTAGCTGGTTTGGTCTCACCCGTAATTGGAGGGGGTAGACTAACATTCCGTCAGCCGCTTTACTGATTTTATTTTTAATCGATTCTTGTAATTTGGAATTGTTTTGAACACATGGTTGTGGAAGTTGTGACATATTTCCTTCCAAGAACATTATTATGTCTGTATCATGAGCTCGGATTTCTAATGATGGATACTCCTTGAACTTATCCATAATTTCTGGAATAAGTCTTGAAGTTACCAACAGATTCGCTCCTGCCTTAGTTTGAAGTTTGAAGATTTCTGATAATAGATTCTCTCGACACTGATTGGATGTTTCGCACTCGTCTAGGGCATCCATGACGATGAATATCCGAGAATACATGATGGCTACAGACTGGAGAGTCGAAGATATCTCATTAACTGTCGGTCTCGTTCGCCGAACGCGGTGTGTTTTATAAAGATCGTCCACTATATGCGGAAACTTAAATTGTTGCTGGCTTAGTTGTTTTAGCAAGCTCAAAAGTAAATCTTCCAAAGTTTGCTGTTGCCGCCGCTGGAAACTACAATATAGATATGCAATACCTATATTGTCATCTATTCTCTTGATTGCTTCTCCGGTTTCCTGGCGAAAGTTGTTCTGAGAATCGGTTTGGAGGTGTTCGACAACAATAGATGCTATAATTGTCTTGCCGGCCCCAGGGATACCTGGGCAAAATAATGTCTGGCTTTTGGTTTGCAACCAGGCCTGGTATTCGCTTGATTCTAGAAACCATTTGCCAGTCCCTAGCTGTCGTTCTCTTAGATAGTCATTTTGTTGAGCAATAAAGTTGTAGGGAGTAAGCCAGTCAAGGATATACTGATGCTCTTGATGATGTTGTAGATAGAGAAGTTCATTAATATCTTTTCCAATGCCTGTTGAGATTAATATTTATTTAAAGGGAATATTAGAGTTTTTTAGACGAACCAGAGATGATGTTAACAATCTTGTCCTGAGCATTGATCTTACTCTGAGGAATTCGACAGAGAAGATCTTTTGCGTATGCTGCAGCCACCATAGCTGCATAGCCCTGCCACTCCTCATTTTTGTGAGAGTCCGCGTAGTCGCATATGCCACGAATGACTAGGCATGGAAAACGGTTCATAAGCCCCGCAGCTTCCATCTCAAAACATAAAACATTTTTCTCTGCTGCCAGCTTATCTCGAGTCATGGCATCCTTCATTAACCGATTTGCTGAAGCAATTAGGCCGTAATGAATTGCTGGGTTATCTTCCTCTTGGGACCGTTCAGGTCGTGAGATCAAGTTTAACTGGTCATTGCCACAGGTCGCTTCGCAACCTGAGTTATAATCTTGATGGATAAAGTTGCTTTGATATAGCTTATCACTCCTTTGATCTGGCCGCCTATACCTATTCTGCAGTCTCGGCAATCTATTGAGGGCAGTAGTGATTGCATCTTCCAGGTGATGACCTTCCTCTTCATACTGAGCCCCAAGATCGTTTACAGCCGCCTTCAGTAGTCTAGGAGGCTGATTTAAGACTCCTGTTTCATGGAACTTCTTCCCTTGAATAGTTTTGCCGAAGTCATACTGAATCACACCACCCTTACCATGTAGAGGTGCACCAACAACAATGTCGCCTAAACGGATATCGTGCTCTGGGGTTGGCGCGCCACCACCAATTCCAACCAGTAGACCAAATCTTAAGTTGGGAAAACTGTTCATCATATCTCCTGCGACGTTTGCCGCCGTGGCTATTCCGTATTCCCCATCAGGCAAAACAGCGACGACAACATTGTGCTTCCCAACTTCGCCTAGTGTGTAAATATTCTCATCCTTGGGGGATACATATTCAGGTTCACCATGTATTTTGTCGAGTAAGGCACGAGCTGCAACATATTCCGTTGTTATAGCGCATATCCAGCCAACCGTATAGTCGTCATTGACCTTTGACAGCGGCTCCGTGGGCGACTTTGGGGCCTGAGCATCGGTACGATCGATCTTCCTCTCCATCGAGTCAAATGTCTCCTTGCGATTATTTTCAAATTCAAGTATACTTTCTCATCATTCATTAAGCACACTTCTTACAGAGATAGACGCAGGCCAGGGAACGGGGCTTTCGTGAAAGCGGACCCGACAGATGAGTCCGATTCAGAGAGCTGACTATGACGCTGACTAGTTCGACAGTGCAAACTGTCCCTCCAATCCAGCGTCAGTGAGATTTCAAGAACTCAAGGTTTTCAAGCTAGGATAAGTAGAAAGAGATGGGGGAAAGTGCAGTTTTAACTGTCAGTCGGCTTTGGTGGATTCCAGCCAGCTGTGGCCGCCTATTTGCTATCCAATCGACCAATAGCATCGCGTTTGTGCCCAACCAGGTATTCAGCCTCTGCATCGAATAATTGCAGGAAGCATGGGTGCCAGCATGACGTGTAATGTCGTGATAGGATAAGGCCTGGGAACTTTTTAGAGCGCCTTAACAGCAATAGAAGGCAGAATGACTTCAATGTAGATGGGTATGTACAACTCGCTCTCAATCAAGGTAGCGCCAAACAAGGCTCGAGTGAGAGAATCACATAATATTACAATCCCGCATTCTCTATTAAATAGTACTTCTATATGCAATCCAAACTATTTTACTCGTTTCAGCACAACCTCAATTAATGCCTACTTAGTGCGGTCGCCAACTCTGCTTTACCTCTGGCCCTTTCTCTTACGTTTGTGCACGCACAATCTTCCGAAAGTCTAGCCTCTTGTAGCAGCCTCACGTCTCTAGCTAATTTTCTTTCTTTCTTATTCATCGATTCTAACTCTTGATAAAGATTTATTGCATTGGTTTAGAGAGGTAGATATAACTGCAAGTCAGTCTCCCCAAGTTCTCTTTATCGCATATATAAAGCTTCCTTATGTTATCAAGAAAAAATAAGCCATCTGAAGAATACCTATATCTAGGAATAGATGTGGAAAGGTGTACTTTTAACGAGTAGTCAACTGCAGTAAGCAATGCAAAAGTTTTTATTCTGTTCCAGACCCCGCTTCAATTAATACTACCTGCATAGTACGGCCCCCAAAGCTCCTTTTCCTTTGGCTCTTTCATTGCCTTTTTGCACACACAATCCTTTGAACACTGACTTCTTGAACATATCCCGCTGATTAAATAAAAGCTTTTCCCTGGGAACAACCCCGCACGTCAGTACTACTATCCATCACTGGAAAAGGCATGAGTCTTAGAACGGCACCATCCTCAGACACCAAAAGAACAGAATTATGGCCAAAAGAAAGTTGATAGATGGATAATTAGGTAGAAAAGAAGAAACCATTGAGACAGAATCGTTCCCTGATCACCTCACACCAACACCAGGAAATGCAATCTTCCAGTCCTAGTATTCGGCGGCTCTATATGAAGGTCTTTCCACTTACGTTTAATACAATATCTATCTTCCTTCCTTTCTCCCTTATACCCTCTAAATTCGCAGCCCTACTGACGTTTCATCATCATCAATCCCAGTTTTTTACAAGATTCGCCGCGTTGCCCTGAGAGAGGACTACGACTGCAAATCAGTCTCTCCAAACTCTTCAAATCGCATCTGGGAAGTTTTCTCGTATAATTATGTCGCATCAATGTCCTCTTTTAGTTTTTCTTCAGCAATATCAATAGTATCGTCCAATATGTTTATAAAACCTTTCCGTGGTACCCCACCTGTGGAACTCCGTCCGTGGAATTCCGTGGAGCGGGCTGTTTAGACCAGGCTTAACGCTTAAGCAAGGCATTAATCGCAGGCCTTAGGCTTGCCAACAGCGCTGCATTCACGCCTTGACGGCAACGTTGCTATTTATAAATATAACTTCTATTTGGCGTAAATGCTGCCTCAAGAAATATTTAAGTCATCTCTTTTTTTCCTGAGAAATAATAAGGAACAATGACATTAGCCGTGTTCTTACCGGCAGATGTGGGCCATCAAGCCACGGACCTAGTGTATCTAGATACTGGCTCAATCTACGATAGATGCTTAATAAGCTGTTCCTAACATAGATTTAGTATTGAAACTACGGAGTATTAGTTCAAAGCTATATTATTTTCAAGGGTAAAATAACTGGGTATTCAAAAATCTCTGTTTTCCTAGTTATACTATAATAGTGTCTATATTCCTATTTTCTTATTGTAGCCTCGGCTTACTTGCCGAGTCTTTGACTGTGTCGTCAGATCTTGCTTTATACAACAAAAAGATGAATACCTCTAATTAAGAATCCCCCTGATGATACACGACTCGACAAGACCTGCCACTCCTGACAAGGTCAAGTGGATCGACAACGAATTCCGGTGTTCCATTGAGCAAGCAAAGCGGATGTATAAAACAACCAAAACAGCAGGTCTAGAACTAAGTCCCCGAGTGATCATTAGTCATTTGCACCATGATTGGCCGGACTGGCTGCTCCCAGGCCACTTTGCAGCTCAATTACTAATGCGGCAAGTGTCGGTGCAATACAATCTCTAAGATCGTCGAGCTGGAGAATTCCCACCAGTTATTAAGCGCAACTCCACTTGAGTCGGTACGAGGTCCGCCCGTTTCGGTAAATGCAATACTATTGACGCCATCCTTATTTTTTTCATATATAAAGGTGTGCCTGTCTATTTGTGTTGTTTCATTGTCCATTATCTTGTGGTAAAAGTTATTTTATTTTACGTGAAAGACAATTGGTAGTTCTCATAATAAGTGAAACTACATACCCAGCCTCGACTTCATTACTTGCTTCCTTGAAAAGGCCTTGTTTGTTCTATACCCCAGCGATAGTTTTCCAAGACAAAAAAAAAAAAGTATATCAACATGGCCGACACCAATTCAACCTTCACCCTCGAAAAGTTCAGGGGCACACCCGAAGGAGCGCTAGCCGTTGAAACAGCAACTCACAACCTTGGCTACGGCGAAATCTACATCGAAACAACCCACTCAGGCCTGTGCGGCACTGATCTTCACTACCTGGCCCGTGGACGCATCATCGGCCATGAAGGCGTAGGAATTGTAAGACAGCTCGGCCCCGGTGTAACAGAGGTCAAAGTGGGAGACCGCGTCGGATTCGGCTATACACACAAGGTCTGCGGCAATTGCCATTGTTGCTTGAGCGGTGAGTTTACTGTTGAACACCGTCCATCAACATCCTCCTCCTTTAGTTAGTTACAGGAACTGACTGTTTTGTTGTTGGGTAAAGGAGATGACCAGTATTGTCCCAACCGAGTTGACTTTAGCAGAAACCACGACAACATGGGCACAATCTCCTCAGGTGTCATTTGGTCAGCCAACACGGTCTTTCCCATCCCAGACGGCTATGACTCTTGCGATGCAGCGCCGCTTCTCTGCGCAGGTTCCACAGTCTTCACTTGTTTAACCGGATCCAATGTCAAGTCAACCGATCGTGTTGGCATCATGGGCATTGGCGGCCTGGGACACTTGGCCATCAAACTCTCCGCAGCCATGGGCCACGAGGTCGTAGTTCTCTCAACCTCTGAATCAAAGCGACAGGAGGCACTTGAATATGGAGCGACAGAGTTTCACGTCTACGACTCAGAGAAGCCTGCTCCGGCTGGCTTCAAGCCATTGAACCACTTGCTGCTCTGCGGAAGTGTTGGAAGCGGCAACTTCAACAAGTACGCCCCTGATTTTTCACTCCATTTCACCGTACATCCCACGTTTTGCTAACTCAAGCATGGCAGTCTGATTGAGCTCTTGGCTGTTAATGGCACAATCTATCCATTGACTGTAGATGCAAAGCACACCCCCGTTGATCTGGGCGAGTTGACCGGTCTAGGAGCTTCCATCAAAGGATCCCTCACGGCTTCGCGCCGCACCATCGTTGAACTGCTTCGGTTCGCTTCTCACCACGATATCAAGCCAACAGTCATGAAGTTCCCAATGACAGAGGATGGCGTCAAGGACGCTATTGATACTCTGAGAAATGGAAAAATGAGATACCGCGGAGTGCTGGTTCGATAAATCAGAAACATTAGTCTGATCATAATTCAGGCCCTCTGAAAGAATGTATATCGTCGCTGCCGGGCCATGAGACACACTGGTAGAATACGAGCTGGACCAATTCTGGATAATCACGACTGAACGACAGACTTGCTATTCGCTTTCATTTATATCGTCTTGGTCAATACCATTTTCACCAGTATCGTCTTTGTCCTTACCATTTTCACCAGTATTATTCTCATCGGCGTTGTCTTATCGTCATTGCCCTCATCGGCGTTGTCTTCATCATCATTGTCCTCATCGGCATTGTCCTCATCGGCATTACCTTCTCTAGCGGTATCGTCATGATTCTCGCCTTCATCACTAGCGTTCCGAAAGTGACGCCAAGCCTTACATCGGGTCAACATCATCGCCGCTGATCGCTTGTATGCATCACTCTATGTAGTGTGAAGAGAGGGAGGGAGAGAAGTTTCTCAGGTTTAGCTCTGCATATCGTAATCCTTATAAAATATTACGGTAGATACTGATATAGAAAATACATATGAACAAAGAAGACAATTTCATTTGTCACTCGTTCAAATATTCACTTTGCTAATAGCTATTATGCTCAATAATGCCACCTCGTTCCATATTCAACACAGCAATGCCATAGAAAACAACGTTGCGTCAGTTCAAAACTAATCATGCCAAATTCATTAGCCACCTAATGCTTGATATCTAATTCCAATCCTTATCCCAGTTTCCCAATGATGTACAAATCCCAATGCAACGCTAACAGCATATAAAAAAGCAACCAGATTAAATCGTCGTCTCGCTCGCATCGCTAGTCTTGCGACCATAACGCGGCACATGGAAATGAATATCACTTCCAAAGTAATAACTTCGCTGCTCTGGCTTGTTTGCGCCCTCATCATTCGCCCAGCCTCTTGTATAGTTGCCGCAGATATCGCATGGCCCCTCCGGTGCAACAATAAAGCTTTCTTGGAGCACTGACACTTCAATTTTGCGTTCAATTCCCGAGTTTCGGCGCCCCTCTGGCATAACTTCTTGGACTGATACCTCTACTTCCTTCTTGTACATGTCTGCCTCGCTAGGATCGACAACAATGGTTGCTTCTGATTCGGCAAGACTGTGCTGCCTCGCTGAGAATCGAGACGAATAAATGAAATCATTGAAGCGGGCATCTTCGATATCCTTCATGTCTGGATAAAATGGCTCCTGCGGTTGGTAAAAGCTCTCAGTCAACCCAACGGTGGAAATCAAGACAAAAATTTGCCAGATAGCCAGTGTTTCTGCGGTTCGCTCTGCACTTGGATTACGATTCTAGAGTTTTTCTTAGTCTGAGATTCCAATAGCAGAAAGAGTCAAGAGACAAAGACATACCAGTACCAGGATAATTGCTCGGGTGAGTGCAGCTGCTGTGATGATGAGCCCACACAAAAGTGTTGTAAGCCACTGCAGTGTTTCCCACATCGGCTTGCCGCGTTTCAGTGCCAAAGGCATAGCCGTCGCCGCCAAGTAGAAAGTCGTCATTGTATCAAAGCCAAAGTACACCCATACCAGCACCGGCGAAGTAGCAGATCGGAAGCTTTGTGAGAAGGCTAGCGTCGTTGCCAACCATGTTACAAACAAAAAACTGAAGCCAAACTTCTGGTGAGTCTGCTGTCGGCCAGATTCAGCAGCCTGGCGATTGACGTATGCGAGAAAGGCCGCTTTCAATGTCCACAGTGCTGTAGAGTAAGAGAGCCAGTTGTATGAGTAGAGCTTCGATCCAAGTTCCCTGCAGCTAGTTAGCATCGCAATCGCTGGGGCAGCTACGCAGAAAGTGATGAATTACATTAAATGGTATTCGTTACTGCTCGGCAGTGTATTCATAAGGTATGCCAAAGCAACGTTGGGAACAAAGAAAATCTAAAATCACAGTCAGTAGGCTGAAAAAAAAAAATGCAAGAACTAAAATGGCGGACGTACCACTCCTGCAACAGCAAGGATATCCTCAAGGCCAAGGTTCTTGCAACCATACTGCCGAAATCGCATAAAGGATCGCGCAGCGATGCAAATGATGGCACTCCCAAGGAGAAGGAAGGTTTGAATCGTCAATGCTTGCGCCTTGTCCATCTCGGTTCGATTGATTGTTGTTGCCTCAAAGTCAATGGCAAATGTATGGTCTTGAGATGGTATTATCATCTCCTTGAGCTGTGGTTTGTTACACACAAGGTGAGGTCAAAGGTTGGTAAGGGAATCGGAGGAAGAAACAATTTGCCACTGGACAGGAAAATCGGGGGAAACCTCAGCTGTTATGAAGCTCGGGATCAAGCCATCCAACCATCCAAAAATACAAAAGACAACCCACCTGCCGTTCCCCAGCTTTGTCCAGCCTACCTCGACCCACACAAGAGGAGGGATCAGCAGCGGCTCTTTGACCCCAGCTCCTGATGTCTCTCATCTGCATTCTCGGCCAGCGGCGCCATCAGCAAAGCGGCAGAGCAGCGGTAGCCCCAACCAACAAGGCCAGTATCCAATCGCCCCGCGTTTAACGGACCGAAAAGTCGAAGTGTAGCAAGTTGCATGACTCGCTGGTTTTCAAACCTCATCCTCGACGCCGCTATCCGCCGATTCCCTATGTCCATTTTCCCAGATGTTGCCCTCCTACGTACACCATGGCTTTGGCCTGCGCACAGAGCTGAAGTGGCGCGCGAGAGGGGCAGCGCAGGGAGCTGTCAGTGCACAACAGCTAGTAGTTTGTCTCACGCCACCAAGGCCGCCAAAGCGATTCGGTTGGTCTCGTCCAGGGCTGAAGAGTGGATATTGCCTTTGCAGTAGCGCTCCGTTTTCCGAGCTCCAGTCGGAAGGCTTGCTGAGGCCCTGCTTTGACCCAGTCCACTACTGTCCACTACTGTATGCCAGGCTACCCATCCACCAAATTCCCTGCTTTGTCGAGTGATATGCGGGGGAAACCCACTGCTGCTGCTCAGATGATAGCGCGCTGTCTAGCGCCGAGTCTCGAGCCTAGGACACGACCGATCTCGCTGCAGTATTGATAGTAGTGGTATCCGTATTGGCATGGGTAGCTGTGCTCGTAAGATCCCAAAGCAGATAATGCAGCACGACAGTCAGGGCTCGTCTTGTCATGTTTCGTCTCGGGCGATACTGCATGATGCGTGTGACAAGAACAGGACGGTGAGCAAGGGAGAGCTGAAAAAAAGAAAGCAAAGGGTAAAACAAAACGAAATTACATGGTTCGATAAGATACCCGTGGCTGGGCTAGGACCGCGGGCCGTTCTTGCCGCAGTTGTTGTTGGGTCGCAGTGCTACTTGCTGTCTCACATGCACATGCTTACTTGTATGATATTACTACTACTAGTAGTAGTATTACTAGTAATACTGGATGTAGCAGGCAAGAGCGGCAAGCAGTGAGAACAGGAGCAGGAGCAGGAGCAGGGGCAGCAGAGAGCAGGAGCGCCTGGGCCACCACGGCCTGGTCCTTCCTCGCCTCCCAGGCTTGGCATTTTAGAGTGCTGCCGGAACCAAGTCTGAGTCCCCCGCTAGCCAGCCTCTACCGTATGTCTGGGACACATAAAATTGCGTCCTAGTCAAGCCCCGATGCAAGGCTCAAAGCAAAATCAAGCGCTTATCACAAGCGGTGGCGCACGAGATGCGCATCGGCGAATAACGATCGCAGCCCAGCCCAGAGAGAGAACAGGCGGCGCGATACCAAGCAGAATTAGGAATCATATCTAGAGTGCATAATGCATAAGCGTGCCAAAACTATCTCTGGCGTAAAATCGTGGCCCTCTCTGTTCTCGTATGGATTAGCTTCACCCAGCCAGGGATCCCTGGCCTTTGAAAAGAGGCAGCCTGGACGCAGTCATCCGTTCACCGAACCACGGCGTCTGGGTCGACGTAAAAAAAAAACCTCGTGATAAGACCTAGGCGTGGCAAACTGCGCAATTGGGACTGCTCTAGACCCCTGGAGCATAAGGATGACCTGGAGCGAGATCGACCGCGCGGCTGGGCTTACATCTTTAAGTCTTTGCGAGATCCGCCATTAGCGGTGGAGTCAAAAGCTACAGGCTTAGGATGCTAGATCGCTCAGTCTTGGTGTCCAATGGCTTTCGCTGGCGGTGGCTTTCGGCACTCGTTTGCCTCAGGCGCCTCTCCATTTTTAGCGGCAGTGGGGAATCAGGCCTTGAAGAGTCAGTCTTGAGCTAAAACTTCAGCCGAGAGGCCTAGATGTCCCCAAAATCAGGTGCGAGGCAGTTTGGGCTGGAATAGTGAGGCAGAGGAGAATCAGAGTCATGCCATGTTTGTTTTTACGCTTGTCTCTTGGTCTCGTTTGCCTCGTCCATCTATCGATCTACACTACGCTAACATTTCCTAGCAGCAAATAGTAATGCTGGTGGCTTCTACCTCTTGAGCGTCTTCTGCTTCTCCGCATCTCTGGCAACGGTCCTACCCTCCACTAGCAGGCCCTTCTTCTTTCGCACGCCATCCATGTACCTCTTCGCTACATTTTCCTTATCGGCCAATTCTCCGAGGTCCTCCAAGTCGTCTTCGGTAAACGGCACCCAGAACGGATCTTCATCCAGGATCTCAAATCCCGCGAAAATCAGCTGCGGCTGCGCCGCACCGCTAGTCCGCTTGCGCATCTCATCTGCAAATCCGAAACTTTCAGCTACTGGCAGCATAGCTTGGATGGTGAAAAACGGTGTTCCCTCTTTCATGGCTTCAGATACTACACGGCCTCTGCGACGGGTAAGCACATCGTATACTCGTCCCAATACCTCTGTGGATGTCTGGATTTCAACGGTGTACATGGCGAGCATGAGCCGTGGAGACCAGTCCAGGAAAGCTGCACGTAGTGACGATTGGAACGCCGTGATGACCTCTCCCGTAAGCCTGTTTAGTTTATCACGAGCAGATGTATCATCCTCTGAAAGATTAAAGGAGACGTCCTCAATAAAGATGGCGACTCCCTGCATGGGCTCATTGCACAATGGCCCCTGTGCCGTTCCTAGCTGGAAAGCATATGTGATTTTATCGGAGAGATGCCTGGGGTGGAGCTTGTCGTCAGACTTCGCTGCTGCATCGGGTGCCTTGGTTGTAGCAAAGATTTTCGGGAGGATGCCATCTTTGGTGGCATCGATGAGGAGATTGGGGCCTGTCCGCCTTGGCCCAAAGCCAGCGATTCGATCCACCAGGCCTTTCCATCCTTCACGGCCCTTTCCAGTTTCCAACTCTTTTTGTAGCTGAGTCTTTAGCTCCTCCACTGATAAGGCTGCGCCAGCAGTAAGCTCGGTATCTGCCTCGATGGATTCCTCGCTGCTCTCTTCTCCTTCCTCTTCTACTAACTTTCGTACATTGTACAAGCGTTTGATTGCATCACCATTCTTGACCAGAAAGTCTGTGACATTTGTAGGCAGCGGTTGTACACGCAGGGTCAAGTTAACCTGCTTCGAGCTCGTAGAAGAAACAATAGTTCCACGACCAAGCTCTTTGTTAGCAGGAGGACGCATCTCCTCTGCCTTTACAATGGTCTCTCTGTAAGGCACAATGGGAGCACCAGCCTGGATATCGCAGTGTGCGAACCTTTCTTTCAAATCCAAGAGACATCTCTCAAGGTGAAGTTCACCAGCAGTCAGCAGAACGTGTTCTCCGCTAGCAAATTGCTCATACTCAGCACAGGGGTCGCTCTGCACAAGCAGATGTAAGCCCTGGATCATCTTGTCGAGATCGGCTGGGTTGACTGGCTCAAGCGCAACCCGCACGATTGGCTTCCCAGCGAGGCTGATACCCGCCAAGTTGACAGCGCCTTCGAGCGTGCTGCAGAGAGTTCCTGATTTGAGAATCTTGCCTTCCAGGCCTCCGATACCGAAGACGACGCCGGCAGGAACAGTATTCAGGGCTTCTAGACTTCTTCCCATGAACATGTATAGTGACTTTACAGTAACTTGCTGAGGCTCAGGATCTGCGTGAGGGTTGGCTGGTGACCATTTGGGTGGGATGACATATAACGTGTCTCCTACGGAGAGTGTTCCTGAAAAGATTCTAGCAAAGCCAATCAAGTGCTCCGGATCGACTTTTTCTTCCTCGGCAGCTGGTGTGATATCGTCGAGGTTAACAGTCTCCAGTGCCTGTGCCATCATATCCTCCTCACTCTGGCTGTTAGCGGCTGCCAAGGCTGCTGCTGCTGCACGCTTCTGCCGAGCCAATTCTCTCGCCTCCTCTCCGGTCATTTGGCCAGTACGCCTCTTATTTTCAGGTAACTCGCTCTCAGGAACAGACACCATCTTGCTGACATATGCAACGACGGGATCTGATTTATCAGTTTTGAAAGAGATCATAGCATCTCGGACTGATTTATCAACGTATTGGGCATCTGGAGATTCGTCAATGACGGTAGGCAATCGTTTAGCCTGTGCTGTAGGGGGTGATGGGAGCGATTCGATAACGGAGACCAACAAGGCCGTTGAAAGCGGTAGCCATGAAGCAAAAACGGTCGTTAGTAAAAGTCGGGGATCTCTTGCTCGGAGGATGTGAGGAGCAATTGTAATGTTGAGCGACTTTGTGACTTTTTCGAGGAGCGCTGGGTCTCCTCTGCCTCCATCAGCACCAATAGTAGCTTGGTAAACAGTCCAGACGGGCTCAAGAACCAGTTGAACGAACATGGGCTTGAGGTTGCGGCCCTTAAGATGCTTCTGCCCAAGCACCTTCTTCGTCTTGGGATCCAAGTAAAAGTTACCCCATAGACATCTTTCCATAATGCCTCGCTTGATTCCCAGCTTCTTCTCGTACAAGCTTGCAAATTGCCTGCAGGTAAACGCCCAGCCATCAATAGCACTGCTAAAAATGACATTGTTCTTCTCGGGTGCGAAGTATAAATCTTCATCATCGAGTTCTTCGAACTGCAGGTCTCCTCCAACTTCGCTAGCTGTATCACTTGCAGTCGACGCCTTGTTTGCGGCTGTGGCATTTACACGCTCCTCCATCTTCTCTCTCCAATTGAGATCTTCTTCCATACGCTCGCCTTGGAAAAAGCTTCCCAGGACCGCATTAACCTGCTCCAATAGTTTGCTCAGGTGGACATATGCCTCTTGAGGCGTCATCTTGAGCTCCGTCACAAGCCTGTCAATCTTGTTGATGACCAAGAGTGGTTTGAGCTTTTCGATCCAGCTCTGACGTAGGACAGTTACAGTCTGACTACAGACTCCTTCGACAGCATCCACCAGCACGACAGCACCGTCACATAATCTTGAGGCGGTGGATACTTCGCTGCTAAAGTCAATGTGACCCGGTGAATCGATCAAGTTAATCAGATACTCCTTGGCCTCGGGGGTAGCGTCGGGAGCAGACCGTCTCAGCATAGAAAAGTAGAGTGAGATGGCTGAAGATTCCATGGTGATGCCTCGAGTCTGTTCATCAGGTCTCGAGTCTAGGTAGCGGATCTTGCCGGCCAGTTTAGGCGATATGATGCCGTTGGTGGCCAGCAGAGCATCTGATAATGAAGTTTTTCCATGATCCACGTGAGCCAGAATGCAGATCTAGTTTTGACATCAGATACACGATCTCAGTTAGAGATGAGAGGGACTGCTTACATTTCGGACATCTTGAGACTGCTTCTGCAAGCTGGCCAGCTTTTCTGGTGTCACAACCGGCATTGTGGGCGGATGGTATTGTGAGATGGATGAGATGGATTAAAAAAGAAGTTAAAATAAGAAAACAGGTAGTGAAGTGAATGAAGCTGGATGTTTGGTGATGCTCGCCGTCGCTCTCTGGCTTGTCTAACCGCTCTCTGGCTTGTCTAAGAAACGCACGTCGATTTTAGATCGTGTCTGCAACCCCAGCTTTCTATACGATCCCGTAGGCTCGCTTATGTCCCGGAGGAATGTATGCGGCCCAAAATTTTCAAGGCGATGACACTTGGCAGCCCTTGCTCATCGTCTATGACTCTTTGTAAGAGTCACAGAGGTAGGAAGTGGCAGGGATTCCTTGGGCTCGCAAGTTTTGCAGCTTGCTTATTAATGATTCGGAAGGCGACCAGCGTAGCTTTTGCTTCAAATTTAGCTCCAAGGGGATTGCAAATTACTAAATCCAGCAGTGAAAGCCACTACGTTTCGCATTAACACGAGCTGGCGATAAGAAGCTCTGGAAAAAAGCAATGCTGCCCCTCAGTCAAGTCCTTTTTGACCCCTCGGTATCATCATCGTCCATTTTGCCTTTGCCAGGTACCTCGATGTCGGTACCTCGTAGCACTGCCCCGCCTCAAAATCTTTTAAATGGCTATCGGCAGCTTAGCCCCTGTAGATGCATACTCGATGCAGCAAAGCCGCACTTTATCCATCGCTTAAATCTCACATGCACTTAGCGATGCACCAAGCCCTAACCAGTCACGAAGGGGAAAATTCGTGAGAGCGTCAAGCCCCTCCCGCGCAAGGCGTAGAAAAAATTGCTGCCCCTCTCACCCCCAGCCTCGACAAGATCTCACGACGGGCCAGACAACCATGGCGACGTACCAGAACGGAGGGGCTCCGGCCCGCGCGATTGCTGACGACAGCGATGTCGAGGAGGAAGCCTTGGTGGCCGAATACAAGGAGCACGTCCAGTACGAAGACGGCGACGAGCTCAGCCAGACAACATCGCTCAACCTGGCCCAGCAGACCGACGATATCCAGTCCCGCCTCCTGCAGGCCGCCCAGCCCCTGGACTTCTCAGCACCCCTGGAGGTCAAGTTCCAGAGCTACGACGCATACTGCAGCTTGTTTCACTACATTTTGAACTCGGATGGCCCCGTTGACCTCGAACCCCCTTCGGTGCGTGTGTGACTTGATGCGGCACTCTTCGCTCAATTGTCAAGAATTTCCACGGCTAACGCTCGAGATGATGAAAATATAGTACTACTGGGCTTGGGATGTCATTGATGAGTTCATCTATCAGTTCAATTCTTTCAGCTCTTACCGAAGCCGAATCGCGAGACAGGCCAACAATGAGGAGGAGATTCAGATCCTTCGCGAGAACCCCAACACCTGGGGCTGCTACAGCGTCCTCAACGTCCTCTACTCGCTGATCCAGCGATCTCAGATCACCGAGCAGCTCGGAGCCATGAAGCGTAACGAGGATCCCTTGGCCGTTGCCGGAGAGTACGGCTCTAAGAACCTGTACAAGATGCTGGGATACTTTTCCATCATCGGTCTCCTGCGAGTCCACTGCTTACTGGGTGATTTCGGCCTGGCCCTCAAGACGCTTGATGACATTGAGCTGAACAAGAAGGCCATGTTCGCCCGTGTCATGGCGGCTCACTTCACAACCTACTACTATGTCGGTTTCTCCTACATGATGATGCACCGCTACGCCGATGCCATCCGCATGTTCAGCCACATCTTGATCTACGTCTCACGGACCAAGAACTTCCAGAAGAACGCCCAGTTCGACTCCATCACCAAGAAGAACGAGCAGATGTATGCTCTGATTGCCATCTGCGTGGCTTTCCACCCCACCAGACTGGATGACACCATCCACAGCGCCCTGCGCGAGAAGTACGGTGACCAGCTGCTGAAGATGCAGCGTGGCGGCCCCGAGTCGCTGCCCATCTTTGAGGAGCTGTTCCGCGCCGCCTGCCCCAAGTTCATCTCCCCCGTCCCTCCGGACTTTGATAACCCCGAGTCCAACATCGACCCCGTGGAGCACCACCTGGCCATCTTCATGGACGAGGTCAAGACCAACATGTACAGCCCTACCATCAAGTCTTACCTCCGACTGTACACCACCATGGATCTCACCAAGCTTGCTGGCTTCCTCGAGGTGAAGCCCGATGAGCTGCGATCTTGGCTCCTGGTCACCAAGCAGCGCACCAAGCAGCTGCGATGGCAGGACCAGGGTCTCCTGGATGGTGAGCTGGTCAACGTCAGCGACCTTGACTACGCTCTCCAGGGAGTACGTTTTCCCCTATACTATTTTTTCTTGCATTCTAGAGCTTTGGCTAACTTTTTCCTCTACAGGACCTCATTCACATCTCAGAGGCCAAGGTTGGCCGAAAGTTGGTTGACTGGTACCTCCGCAACCTGTCTCGCACCTACAACTAAAGCGAGCAGACGGATATGTCGAGTTACCCATCATGCGGTAGGAAAGAAAACACCGCCGGTCTCCCACTATAATTTATATGTGATGTGCGGTGGTGTGTAAATTTTTCCACCCCTTGCCCAGGTGGACGCTGGTACGATTAAAAAATGATACTATGCGTGGCAAAAATATACGGAAAATGTTGAAGGGAAGATGGGGCGGGTATACTGGATCAACAACTGGCCAGTTGCATGGCTATGGCGTCACGGAGTTGGTTGGAACTCGTATGAGGGCACGAGGTTTGCTCGAAAGGGGCCCTGGGGGAGGTAGAATACAACTTTTGAGGCGGAAGTATTTTTGTAGAGTGCTCATAATGTTGATGTGAAATTACGGCTGAAATAAAAGAAAGGAATTATTCAATTTTCACTATTCACCGGCTGAGCCCTGGAGCTCCCAGTGATCAAATCAGTGGCCATGTCGTCTCAACATAACCTACAATGCAGGGAGAATTCATGCCAAAGGCTATGAGTCAAAGCGATTCACAATGCGGGATCTACAAACAGCGCTAGCGCGCACAGCCTGGATGGGAGAAGCACGTTGGATTTGACTTTAACTGAGCAGCTGAGCTGGCTGGCTTTTTTTTTAGTTGGTGGCTTTGGAACGATGCTACGCTGTCCACGTATTAGTGGCAGACAAACAAACAGCGTAGCACAATGACCTAAGCTTCTCCCGGCGATGTGAGCCATCAGCCTGAAGCTAGAATGTTTTAAGTTGAAGGGAGGCCACGGTGCTACAGGCATTAAGGTTTTGGCTAGCTAGGGCTGAAAAGGGGTGGTGATGGGTGGTGATGGGTTGGACGTTGGATTTGAAGAGGGCGAAAAAGGGAGAGCGAGAGTCAGGTGAGCAGTTGCACGGGGCTGGGCTTGGCCCCTTGCTGGCGGGAGATGACACGGCGAGCTTACTTGCACGGCTCTGATGTGCTTGTCTTGCATACAGAGTACGTAAACTAATGCCGTTGCTATTGTGTTTTGCACCCTGCTTGTAGTAGCGTAAAGTGGCTGTGATGGTTGAGAGGAGATATACTACTCCGTAATATACGACGCCAAGCCAAGACCGGCAAGTACTTGGACGGCAGCGTATATCTCTCTCGGGGAATTTCCGCCATCAAGTATATACTGTACTGCAAGAAAATAGTAAGTAAAAGGCCCCCAAATTGATCATCAGCGAAAACATGCTGCATGTATTATCAAACGTGTCAATTCTAGCTGCAGCCTCTTTCTCATCTTGGCATCCAGCCTAGACCAACAACGGGTTGGTGTATGTGACTGCAAGCTGTAGCTGCATCATCAGCGAGGGTTACACCGAGCTGGTCTGGTGGTGGCGTTGCTTAGAAAAGAAGTAATAATGCAGTAGTATCTGTCCTTATTGGCTCACCTCTTTCTTCAGCAGAGAGGCGACAATATAATGAATCCTTGATGTCGGCGAGAATGAGGGGGGACAAAAGCCTAGCCTCTTGGCGCCCAACCGATGATTCGTACGGAACGATATCTCCCATCAACATACAGTATGCCATAGTATCTGGGATTCTCAATTCGGAGGCTTATGCGGCTTTCCTCTGTGTGTGTGCGTGTCGTTTGATCCTCTCGATGGGCGGTGCCGGTGCGATTGGCTGAATGTGCCAAGCTCTATCCCCATGTGGACATGTTGCCATTCATTACTCGATGTGATGATGCCCCCGTATCTAAGCTCTGCCGACAGATGGAGCGGTACGGGAGGCCTGGGGGCTGCTTCTTACTGCGTCGGGCGATTTTTGGGGAATCCCGGTCGGGGCAGAGGGATTAAGACGGTATATAGCTGTGTGAATGCCAATATCAACACCATTTATTTCTCCGGTGGCCTTGGATGCTACATTGCTATCGACGGGCTCCGCATTTAAGCCGCTTTTCACCTTATTTTTCAATTTTAAAATTCTTTCACCATTTCTTCTTGCTGTTCCTCCTCCTCCTCCCTATTTCGTTATAAAAACGTAGTGCTGCAGTGGGTTTGGCTGTGCTGCCTCCATCTCGAGAATTGGCGCCGAAGTGTAAGGTGGTGACGCTACCCAACCAACCAAGGTTTCATCTCAGAGACAGTCCTTGCTGCACGATACAAGTCGCACTCACGATTCGGCAAGATATCATTCAGTCCCAATCAAGCAGCTTGGCATCGTGTCCTCTATCCGACGCTCTCACTCACCGCCATTGCATCGCCACGATTCATACCGGTTTCCTCGGAAAGCCATCCCGGGTATTCGCTCTTCTGCCTGAATTTGGAGCCTCGACCTGCATTATCAGCATCTCTATCACAGAGAGTGCCCAACACCAAATACGATCCGCCCTTTGCGAGTTAGTCCTGCCACCGAAAGGCCAAGAGAAATAAAATAAAAGATTAAACAAATAGAAATATTCGGTGAAGAGCAGCAGGTCAGATCTACTATCGACAAGCTCCCAGACACGAGTGGAGCAAAAGCTGCCATAAAGCGGAGGCCAAAGAGGAGACTTTTTGCTTGAGCTCTTGATCAGTGCGCGGCACCCAGACGCACCCAGACCAGACCCTCGGTTCTGCGCCGCCAACTCAATATTCCGGCGGCACCATCACAAGCTTCCCGATCCCTCCTTTTCCTCACCACCACCAAATCGCAGCTCCTATTTTAGCAGTCAACGAGCTGAAGAGGCTGCTGCTGGTTATCTCTCCCGCACTGTCGCCTCGCTAGAACCACGCCATCCCGAGGAGTGCCGCCAGCGAATCGACTGGACCAAAGACCCCTCGTGGCTTCATCATCGCGGTCTATACAAGCTACAACAGCTTGTCTCCCCTCCAATCCCAGACACCGATTGCGGGGTGTTTTATCTAACGCGGAAGCGGAAGAGGTGTACCTTTGTCGATTTTTTTTTTATAAAAAAAATTAAAAGAAAAGAAAGAAAGGTACAAAGAGAAGAGGCACACCACCCTAGCCCTAAATAGGGACAAACCTGGGATATTCGACGGCGCAACGAAAAAAATTTAGAGGCGCTGCTTGTTTTTATGCTTGTCTTGCCTCATTGCAACGTCGACGATCCGTGCTTTTTTGGCTGCTGCTTTCCCCCCTGAGTGCAGAGGAGAGTAGAGTAAAACGAGGCAACGTCTGCTGTGGGTTTCAACAGCTGCTGACAAGGCGATAAGACACTTTGTCCAGAGACTCGACTCCTGTTGCTACTTCATTGCGTGCTGCTGCCTATTCCTTGCCTCTGCCTTTGTCCTCTGATCTATCATCCTCCCATCTCCATCTACTTATCTACCTGAGTATCTGAGAGGGATAAGCTTAAGGCGATATTTAGCGAGTGCACCCATCCATATTGTTTACTTGCCTTTTATTTCCGGCACATTTCACGCCGACCAACAAAGCCAGGCAGGAGCTTGTCTCGCAACCGCAGCTTCCCTTCTTCTCATTCCAGCACTATCCTTCCCTTCTTCTGCCGCACCTTCCGTCCTTCACATTTTTCTCTCCCTTTTTTCTCGTGAGAAGTGGGAAAGTCTTATCCAGGTCTCATCCACTTGCCTCGCTTTCCGCCTATTGACTGAGCTCATCGTGCCTCAAACTCGGAGCCCACCTGCACCTTCCCGCAAATCCCGTCTGCCGTGCTGCGCCAGCTCGGCATCTCAGTGCCGGGCCGTTGATATTGTGTCTCGCCCGGTTCGTGGCCCTACCTTTTTTTTTTGCTAGGCCTCAACATAGAACAGCCAAACCAGGATATTCATAAAGGCTCAGCATCTTTCCTCGGGTTTCATTTTTTGACTCTCTTTTCTTCTTCATCCTTTTCGAATACCGCTTTGCGTGCTTTCGTTATTTTGTTCATCAACCACCTGGAACGAAGGGTATTGATTTAGCCAAGCCAAGCGCATATACACGCACCTTGATCGCTTCTACCTTGCATTCATTTTCTCTACGGTTTCATTTTTCGACTATCGAAATCCCTCCCTTGGTTATCGAATTTGTCCTTATTATATCCATTCTTAGTTGCCGTGAACAGCGAGTGAGCTACCAAGCCAAACCAGCTTACACA